>PDHQ01000491.1:0-19391 GCA_003339415.1 Ophiocordyceps camponoti-saundersi (nom. inval.)
AAAAAAAAAAAAAAAAAAAAAAAAAAAAAAAAAAAAAAAAAAAAAAAAAAAAAAAAAAAAAAAAAAAAAAAAAAAAAAAAAAAAAAAAAAAAAAAAAAAAAAAAAAAAAAAAAAAAAAAAAAAAAAAAAAAAAAAAAAAAAAAAAAAAAAAAAATACTAATATAATATAAATAGCTTTTACTTTTTATTTTTTTATTTTCCTTAATTAGAAGAAGCTATTAAGTAAATAAGCTATATTATAAAATATTAATTTTTTAATTCTTATCTAAGCTTAATTTAAATTCCTTTATATTATATTAAGAAATAGCTATTTTTTTCCTTTTTTTTTCCTTTTTTTAAAAGGCCTAAAAACTCCTAAAAAGGTCCCTAATCTAAAAACTTAATACTATCTAATTTTATAGCTATATTACTATAATAGCTATTAAAATTAGCTAAGGTTACTTAAGAAGGCTTTTCTTAAAAGGTAATTAAAAGCGTAAAGTTAAAGTTAGATATTTTATAAGAGATTAAAAAGATTAGGCTAAAAGTAGTTAGCTTTATTATATTCTTTAAGAAAAAAGCCTTTTAAAAATACTCTTTTTATCTTTATAGCTTATTTAGAAAAAATTATAAAGTAAATTAAAGTTATAATATATATAGGTTATAGTATATAATTATAAAGTTAAAGAAAAAAATTAAAACTTTAAAAATTTTTCTATATATAAGGAAAATAAGTAAGGGTACTTAGTAATACGCTAGAAAAAGCGCCTTACGCTACGTATTCGGTCGTAAACCTACTTTTCTAAGATATACCTTCTTTATATTTTTAGAATATTTTTTAATAGTAAGGTTTAAAGGTTTACTTAAAACCTTATATTACTTATAAAAAGGGGTAAGTATAAAGAGCTTTTTTTTATTAACTTAAGAAAAAAACTAAGAAAAAGCGGTAAAAAAAAGTAGAGAAAATATATATAAGATTAATAAAAGCTTAAGCTATTTAATATATTTTTTAAAAAATTTTTAGCTATTTTTTATCTATTTTAAATAAATTTTTTAAAAAAAAAGAAATATATTTTTACTACTTACTAAGTTATATACCGCGTACTAAGTACCCCCTGCGGGGTAAAATACTCTTTATAACTTAAATAGTTTTTAAAAAGGTATAGGGTATAATAAAATATATATTAAAAATATAAAAAAAATTACTTTAGCTTTAGAAGCTTACTTATATTTCTTATAAGGTATATTCCTAAGCTAATATAATATTATATAAATTAAAAGAATAATTATAGAAAATAGCTACTTATTCCTTAAATTTAATATATTTTATAAAAAAGATATAAAGGTAAAAAAAAAAAAATTAAAAGAGTAAGAAATTATATATTCTTTAAAGCTTTAAAGCTATAAGCTATATTTTATTTAGAATTTTACGGCTATTATTAGCTTTTCTATTAAATCTTTTATTTAAATAAGGGAAATCTTTTAAGATTAATAATAAAAATAAAATTAAATTAATAGTTATAATTTTAAGTAAAAAATCTTATAAGAAAGCTTAAAAATTCTATTATTAAAAAAGATCTAATTTATATTTTTAACCTTATTATTAAAGGAGTTATTTTTAAAAAAAATAAAAATTTTATCTATATCTTAGTTTACTTTATTAAAAAATAGCTTCGTAAGGAAAAAAAGGTAAAAAATAGAAAATAATTTATAACTAGGGCTATAATAAGCTTACTAACCTAAAAAAAGAACATTACGTAAAGGAGACCTTTTTCTTTCTAACTAAAGTTTTATATAATTTTTTCCTCTTTAATTAAGCTTTTAAAATACATATTAGTACTTTTAGTACCTAGTATAAGGTAGTAAATAAAATATTTATTATCTTTTTTTAATAATTTATTTAAAAATAGAAAAAAACTATAGCTTTATAAAATATAAAATTCTAAGTAATATAAATCTTAAAAGCCTTTAAAATGATTTTATTTAGTACTTATAATAAATTCTTAAAATAACTATATTCTTTCTATTAATATTTTTATAATAATTTTAAAAAAATAGATAAAATTATAAAAAAGTAGTTTTTAGCTATAATAATACCTATTTATTTTTTTAAATTATTATTTATTATTATATAAGTTACTAAGGTTTTTTTTTCTTATTAATATTTTTAAAAAATATTTTTTAAAAAATATTTTTTAAAAAAATTAAAAAAATATTATCTTTAACCTTTTATTAAAAAATAAGTAAAATAGCTAAAATTATAAACAAAATACTATTTAGAAGCGCTTTTAATAAGGTTTATAAAGGTCTTACTAAAGTAACTATAAAAGTAAGCTAAAGTAGTATTATAATTAAAGCTATCGAAGAGAGGAAAGAGAGGGGAGAGAAGCCCCCTTTCTAAGCTAGCTATATACCCTACGCGATAACTAAGCGCTATCGGGAAAACCTAAATATATCCGCTATAATCCCCCTTATCTAGCTACGATTAGTTATAAACTAATCTCTTATATAGCCCCCTTTTTAAGCTAGCTAAGGAGGTAAGAGCGTAAAATAGAAAAGTTATATATTATTACGCTAGTAAGATACTCTATATAGTCCCTAGCTAATAGCCTAATAGCCTCCGTAAAGATAAGGATAAGAGGGCGGAAAGGCTCCCTTATAGCCTAAGAAATTAAACCCTAATCCTTATAAGGAAGATTCTAATAAGCTTAGAATTATAGAACCGCTTAAGGTAGGAAAAAATAAACTTATATATTAGTAGTAAAAACTTACTTATATAGCTAGTATATAAGACTAAATAGTATTATATTAGTTACGGGAAGCTTAGAAGATACCTTAATTATAGTAAATAATAAAGCTAGCTATATACTTATTATTATATATTACTAGCGCTAGTTTATAAGCTAGGGCGTAATATAACTATAATACGTACTTATTAATAAATCTACGCGCTTAAGCTACGCGCGGACTATCCTTATATAAGGTAATATAACGAAGCTAGAAATTACCTAAGCTATAATATTTAACGTATACTTATCCCTCCTTACTTATTATCCTCTTAATTAAAACTTTCTAAGGCTATACTTAACTTACCTGCTCCGCTTATATTAAGCCCTAACCCTAATACCCCTATCTACTTATAAAGCTTTAGATAGTTACGCTTAAAGTAACTAATTTAGTTATAATAATAATAACGCTATTACTTAATAGTACTTAGAGGGCGAGAAATTATAAATTAAATATTTATTAAGTTAGCTATAAAAAGGGGTAGTAAATTAATATACGCGTTAGGAATATTCTTAGAACTAAATACTCTATTAAAGCCTCGGAGAAAGCTAATAAAAGCTATATATATTATAAGCTAATTCTTATAATCTAAGCGCTCTTATAACTCTTTATATAATCTAAATAAGAGCAGAATAATCTTAGCATAATTAGACTAATATAATAGCCTAGCCTTAAAAAGGGAAAACTCCTACCTTATAGCGTATTTTTTAAGGGCTTTTAATAGCCCTTAATATATCTTAACTAAGGAAAAACTTATATAGCGCTCCTTATAACTTTCCCTAAGAAGCTTAGAGATATACGCTAAAAAAGCTTTAAGCTAAAAAGAAAAATTTATAGCTATAATAATATATAAAAGGAATATCTACTAAAAAATACTAAGATAAGAAAAGATATAGTAAAATTAAGACTTAGGCTCCCTAATTACGGCTCCGTTAATAGTAAATTTAGTATATATAGTAGCTAGCTAAGAATCTAGGCTAGTATAAGCTAAGAGCAGCTCTAATATAGGTAAAATTTAATAGCGTTCTATATTAAAATCTTACTTTTACGTTTAGTTAGTAGTAGGAGGAGCTTTAATTAATATAAAGGTCTTACTAAAATAACTATAGAAGTAAGCTAAAGTAATATTATAATTAAAGCTATTAAAAAGAGGAAGGAGAGGGGAGAGAAGCCCCCCTCCTAAGCTAGCTATATACCCCGCGCGATAACTAAGCGCTATTAAGAAGACCTAAATATATTCGCTATAATCCCCCCTATCTAGCTATAATTAGTTATAAACTAATCCCTTATAGGTTTTTTTTTAAAATATAAAAAAAATAATTAATATTAGAGACTAATTTTTTAGTTTTTAGTTAGTTAGTAACTAATTTAGTTTTTAAAAATAAAGACTTTAGTTAGTTAGTTTAAACTAACTAAAAAAAGACTAAAAAGTTACTAATTAATTTTAAACCTTACCTTAAGCGTTACCTTAGCTTTAAGTTAAACCCTACTTATACCTAGCATTTTATATATTTAATAAGTTAAATATTAACTAATAATTTAAAAGCTAATATTTTCCTTAAAGCGGACTTTACGGTAATAAAAATATATATAAACTAAGTTTAGTATAAAGTTTATATAGCTTACTTATCCTCTTAGCTATTATTATTACTATAAACTAAATCCTTATATTTAATTAAGTTAGCCTTAATAATCTAATCTATTAAGGCCTTATTAATATAGCTTAGGAATATATAAAAATTTTACTATCTTATAATAAACTTTATAATAGCGAATTTTAAAAAATAGCTAAATTATTATAATAAAGTTATAATTAAATATAAAGTTAAAGTTAAAGAAGGGGGTATTACTATATTCGCTTTTTAGCGTTTCCGCCCTAGCTATTACTAATTTCTAGTTAGCGCTAAAAGGAGAGGAGGGGCGGTATATATAGAGTTCCGGTTTATAAACCTCTAAGGTTAAGTAATATATATATCCTTCGCTTAATCTTATACCGCTCTTATCTTAAGGTAAAGTTAACTTTACTTAAAGTAAAACTTTTAATAAAAAAAGTAATAATATAATCTTTTCCTATAAGCTATAAGGTGTAAAGGACTAGGCTACGCCTAGTCATAGTTACTTATGTGTCGCAGTTCGACTGCGGACAGCCTATATAATGCCCGATATATAAGGAACGAGGGACTTGTATATTACGTACTCTTTTGCCTATACCTTTATGTGTGGCAGAGGGGTTTAGGCTATAACCTACTAAGGAATAGGCGGGCATTCCTTTTCAGCTTCTAGTCGCTTCTTAATATAAGGTAAGTAAACTCGCTTTTTATATATAAAGCGGTAAAATATTTACTATATTATAGCTTTATTATATAATATTTAATAATATATTATATATCTTTCGCTTAATCTTATACTGCTCTTATCTTAAGGTAAAGTTAACTTTACTTAAAGTAAAACTTTTAATAAAAAAAGTAATAATATAATCTTTTCCTATAAGCTATAAGGTATAAAGGACTAGGCTACGCCTAGTTATAGTTACTTATATGTCGCAGTTCGACTACGGATAGCTTATATAATGCCCGATATATAAGGAACGAGGGACTTATATATTACGTACTCTTTTGCCTATACTTTTATATATAGCAGAGGGGTTTAGGCTATAACCTACTAAGGAATAGGCGGGCATTCCTTTTTAGCTTCTAGTCGCTTCTTAATATAAGGTAAGTAAACTCGCTTTTTATATATAAAGCGGTAAAATATTTACTATATTATAGCTTTATTATATAATATTTAATAATATATTTAAATTAATAATATTTAAAATATTACTAAGGTTAAACTTTAAATATATATAGTTTAGTATTAAAAATCTTTACTTATATTATTATATTTTTATTATAAATCCGGTTTATATTTACTACGCTATTAATAATAATTATTAAGAAACTTTACTAAGTTTTAAAATAATATTTTTTCGCGTATAATTATATTATTAAAACCTTATTTAATAACTTAATTTTTATTAAAAAGCTTCTTTATTACCTTATTATAAAGCTTACGCTAGCACCCCTTTTATAATAAAACTATAACTTTTACTAATTAAATATACTTTTTTTTAAAAAATAATATAAAGCTATTTTAAATTAGACTAAAGCTTATAAATAATATCTTAGAATATTATTATAATATTACTATTAAGTAATTTCCTTATTATAAAAGCTTAGCTTTACTTATAAAATCTATAATTAATAATTATTATAATTATTTTAAGGCTTTAAATTTAAAATAAAATAGCTATAAAATTAAAATAAATTATAAGCTATTACTTATATTATTTAGGAACTTACTTTTTAATAGTTTTTTCTAATACTCTAACTATAACTATAGCTTATATTAGCGGAGTTCCGCTCCCCCTAAAGCTATAAAAAAGAGAGGAAACTATAGCTATAATAGCTAAGAAGATATTACTAACCGATAAAGTTAAAGTAAAGGGGGCACTTTTTTAAACCCTCTTAAACTCCGCTATTTATTCGATAATTACCTATATAAAGATAAAGGCGTCTCCTAAAGTAATTTTACTAATATTTACCTTAGCTTCTAATAAGGTAATAAGTATAGTAAACCCTTAAGTTTAAAATTACTATAATTCGGAGTAAAGCTATATTTTAAGTAAAGTATTTTCGCGGTTATAATTAACTTATATAGCGTCGCCCTCCCCCTTAAAGTTACTCTAAGCGTAGCTAGCTATTATTATAAAGTAATAAAGGGAGTAGAGTTTACTTATAATATAAAAATAAAAAGTTTATATCTATATTACTATAAGCGCGGAATTTATAAAATATATAAAAGTTAAAGTTAATAATATTTAAAATATTATTAAGGTTAAACTTTTAATTTATATAATTTTATATTAAAAGTTTTTATTTATATTATTAAGCCCTTATTATAAATTTAATTAATATTTATAATATATAATTATAAAAAAACTTTACGAAGTTTTTAAATAATACTTTTTTATTTATAGTTATATTATAAAGATTTTATTTATTAACTTAATTTTTTTTTAAAAGCTTTATTATTTTTTTATTATAAAGCTTATAATAATACTTTTTTTATAATAAGGGTATAACCTTTACTAACTAAGTATACCTTCTCCTTAAAAATAATATAAAGCTACTTTAAGTTAAATTAAAGCTTATAAATAATATTTTAAAATATTATTATAATATTATAATTAAGTAATTTCCTTATTATAAGAGCCTAGCTTTACTAATAAAATTTATAATTTAAACTTCTTATAATTATATTAAAGCTTAATATTTAAAGTAAAATACTTATAAAATTATAATAAATTATAAGCTAGCGCTTATATTATCTTAAAACTTATTTTTAATTTATTTTCTTTAGCACTTTAAATATTATTATAGCTTATATTAGTAAAATTTTACTTTTTTAAAGCTATAAAAAAGAGATAAAGCTATAATAGCTAAAGAAATATTATTAATTAATAAAATTAAAGTTAGGAGGGCGCCTCACTTAACTTTTTTAAACTCCGCTATTTACTTAATAAGTACTTATATAAAAAAAAGTATTTTTTAAAATACTTTTATTAATATTTACCTTAGCTTTTAATAAGGTAATTAATATAATTAACTCTTAAGTTTAAGCTTATTATAATTTAAAGTAAAGCTATATTTAAAGTAAAATAATTTCATATTTATAATTAACTTGTATAATATTACCCTTCTTTTTAAAGCTACTTTAAGCGTAGCTTATTATTATTATAAAGTAGCGGAAGGAGCAGAGTTTATTTATAATATAAAAATAAAAAGTCTTTATCTATATTACTTAAAATATAAAGTTTATAAAATATATAAAAGTTATATTACTTAAAATAACTTATTACTTAACTTTATATATAATATATAATCTTAAAAAAATTGATAATATAAATATATTAATAATAATATATTATACGCTAATATACTTAATATAGCTTAGAACTATTTTATATATATTTTAAGAGGAGGAAAAACTAAAAAGCTTAAAGTAAAACCCTCCCTTTAAGTATTACTATAGCTTTAAGTTAAACCTCGCTTATACCTAGTATTTTATATATTTAATAAGTTAAGTAATAACTAGTAATTAGGAAGCTAATATTTCCCTTAGAGCGGTTTTAAGATATCCTTATTTAAAGCTAGCCTAAGGAAGGAAACGCGGAATTTTTACTAGGAAGCTTTATTAATATTCTTTTATTATAAATAAAAGCGAGAATTAAAAGACTTTACTATATTATTAATAAAGAAAAAGATTTAAATATTATAATAATATAAAATATATAAATCTTTATAAAATTATATTACTCCCTTTAATTTATAAAATATAGTAAGGTAGTTATATTATAAATATAATATTATATAAAGTTTATATAAGCTTTTAATAAAATATAAGTTTTTACCTTATTTCTTAAATTTTAAAAAAATATAATATTAAACAAGTTTTAATAATATAATCTTAATAATATATTACTTTATTTCTAAGTTATTATAGGTATATATTATAGTAATCCCTTTTATTATATATACCGCTAAGCAGTTTAGTTAAGCGCTTAAAAGTTCTCGCTAAAAGTAAGTATTTATAAATAAGTTATAAACTACTCCCTCTCTATTTATAAATAGCTATAATTCTAAGGCCGCCTTTAAGTTTCTAAGTAAGAACCCTTAATTATTATATTTATTTAATAAACTTATAATTCCCTTATAATAAGATACCTTAGTAAGAATATTACCTTTATATTTCTTTAATACTTTATAAATAGCTATAATTCTAAAGCTATCTTTAAGTTCCTAAGTAAGAACTTCTAATTATTATACTTATCTAATAAACTTATAATTCCCTTATAGTAAGATACCTTAGTAAAAATATTATTTTTATATTTTTTTAATATAAGTATTATTAAAATAGTATATTTATAAATATAATATATTTTATTTATAATTATTATTATTATAAAGATTACTTTAATTATTAGCGTAATTAAGGGTTATTTTAGCTACTATCTTTTCCTAAATAGTTTTAAATAACCCTCTCCGTAAACTTTATAACTAAGCTACCCGCCGCTTTAGAATCTTAGCTTTATTTACTAATAATTATTATAAATTACTTATCTAAATATATCTAGCTTAAAGCTATAATATTTATAAATATTAAGTAATATATTAAGCGCTTTATTTAATATTAATAGTAGTTTTATAGCTTCCTTTATAAGTTAATTTCTAATTACGGTTTTAATTAAATAAGCTACTTTTAATTTACTTTTTATTATCTTACTAAGGTTAATAAACTACTTTTTATAATATACTATCCTTAAACTAATAAAAATATAAAATATATAAATTAAAAAAATATAAGCTATTTCTTATTATATAATCTTCTTCTTATAATTTAACTAGCCGCGCTATTTACTTATTTACTAGCTTATTTTAAATAATTAAAACTTATTTATAATAAATATAAGTTTTAACTATTTACTTTATAACTTTAATATTACTCTCCTTAACTAGCTAGTAGAGGCGGCCGCTTTTATCTCTTTCCTAAAAAGCTAAGCTATAGCGTTTACTTATTTCCTTTATAATAGCGTTAAACTAATATAAGCCTTAATCGCCTAAGCCTAATAATAATAATAAGACTTTTTAAATAAGTCTTACTAACCCGCGGAATAGTTTTAAATTAGTAACTTTATATAGCTTAACTTTACCTATATATAGTTTAATTATTTATCTTAAAAGCTTAATTACCCTAAAGATAAATATAAGGTAATAGCTATATTAACGCCGCTTATTATTTTTTTAATATATTACTTAGTATTTACTTTACTTTTTATATTAACCTTATTAAATATATTATTAGTAACTTTTTATTATTTTAATTACTTACTAACTTTTAGCTAAATCCCCTTTTTTATTTTTCTTATAATAACTTATTTTTTAATAAGTATAAAATTAAGAAAATCCTTATTATAAAAAACGCTAAAAGTTAGCGCTTATAAAATAAGATATTTTATTAACTTATCTTTATAAAATAGAAAAATTATATTATTTTAACTTAGAAGCCGCTTAAGAGCTTTAAATATTATATAATATTAAATTATTTAAAGTTTATATAAAAAAATATAGCTTAGAGTAAACTTAATTATATATTTATTTAAGCGCTTTTTATAGCTAATTAATCCCCTTAAGTAACCTTTTTTTATTATATAAATAAAATATTACTTTTCTGCCTTTTATTCCTTTTTATTCCTTATCCGCTTACTTCTCCTCCTTTCTTATATTAGCTTTAAGCTAATATTTACCTTCTCCGCCTTCTCCTTAAAATCCTCTATTATAGTTAAGTAACTTAAAAGACTATTATAGCGCTAGCCGCGGCTAAGTATTAATATTAACTTATAATAAATATATCTTTAAGTAAGGGAGGGTATATTTTAAAACTAAGAAAATATTTAATATAATACCGATAGTAGGAGTCTCGCCTTTCTTACTCCTAAGCTCTAAGCTACGCGCGCTATATATAAGCGCTAATATAAACTTACTATTAATTAGGCATCCTTCCTAAGCCGAATAGGAGGCAAGTATCGCGTTTTGCTCTTATCGTATATAAGTTAATAGCTATAAGGAACTCTATATATATATATATTAACCTAATTAATAAGGTTCGGGTATTTTTACCGGATTATATAGCTAAAAGAATATTACGTCTCCTATCTAATATACTCTAGCGGAAGGAGTTATAAATAATTAATTTAATAACTTTATTTATAACTTCTTACTTAAATAAAAGTGCGGAAAAGATTAATATATTATATATATATCTAGTTATATTCCCTCCTACCCTCGATTCCTATTATATTAATAACGTATATTATATTAATATTATACTAATCTTAGATTAGTATTATCTCGAGTTTAACTCCTTTTTATATATACCTCTAACCTCCTACTTTATTTATATAAAGATAGTAATCTCTACGACGCGTATTACGCGTATTTAACGCGTATTATATTCCTAAGTAGCTAATAATATATATATTCTAATATTAGTAATTTTTCTTTTCTAGTTAGGAATATTCGTTTTACTATATAAGTAGTTAAGGTATAATTAGGTTCCTTTAGTAGCTATTATAAATCGAATTATTTTTCTACTTTTAAGAACTTATATAGTTTAGGGTTTTATAAATACCCTTTACCTTACTAATTTATTAATAAGTTTAGGTCGATATTAGGTAGATATCCGATTATTTTCTTACCGATTCTAATATTACCTCCTAAGGTAACGCGTATCGAATTATTTTTCGCGTCGTCTTTTTACGTTATCGAAGGTAAATAAGGGCTATAAGGTAATAATCGCGATATCGTATATTATTACTAAGAAAATATAGTATAACGCTATAATAAAATATTTAAGTTTATTAGCTAGTCTTATAGTTACGGTTACTTTTAAATAGCTATAGGACTAATAGTTAAATCCCCTAAATATTTAATAAACTAGCTATAAGGATATTACCGGGGCGTCTTACTTTAGAGACCCCTAGTAAGTACCGGTTATTATAAGGGGGAATATCCCCTATTAACTAGTAGACCCTTATAGCTAGTAAAGGTTATCTTCGTCTTATAGTATTTCTCGTTTCTATACCGTAATATTCGTTAACTTAGTCTTATTATCTTTAGCCTTATCCTCGCTATTTAATTATTATTACTATACCCCTAAGGCAGTTTAACGCCTCTACGACGTGCGTTATTCTTCTTTACGTTATAGCCCTAGGGGCATAGTAGGGGTATTATACTCCCCTAGCAGCTTTTCTATTCTAGTTTATAGACTAGAAAAGCAGATAGAATATATAAAATAAAAAAAAAGATATACCTAGTAAGGAGGGGTCTAGGTAGTCTTCGAAAAATAAAAAGAATAAATATCGAAAAAACTAATATAAGGGGGAAAGAAAGGAAAATTAGAGGGGGAACGGGGGGCCTTTTATAGTTAAGAGATACGTACCGATTTAGATACTAACCTTAATAGTAATAATATATACTAACTTACTATATATTAATTTACCTTAATAGTAAAGGTACGTACTAATACCTTAGATATTAGTTTACCTCGATAAGGTAAGGTAAGGGTACGTACCTATTATAGAGGGGTAAATTAGTAAGTTAGTAACCTTACCTATAAATTACCCCGCGCCCTAGCTTTATATTCCCCTTCTTCCCTTCTCCTCCGCGTTAATCGTTATTATTATTATTATCGTTATTATCGCGTATTAAAGGTAAGTTCGAGTTAATTTTAAACTAAGCATAATAAGGATTTATACTAACTTTAAGGTAAGATTATATTTATACTTAAGTAGTACCCTTATACTCCTACTACGCCGCGTGTAATAATCTAAGATATAAATACTAGTTAAAAGTACTATTCTTATTATATAAGCAGTATTTATTATATAAATAGCTTAATAATATAATAAAGTAGAAATACTAGTATCTAGTATTTAAATTATAGCTAAACCTCGGAAGGTTAAAACCCGGATAATAAGATAAGATAATAAAGATAAGAATAACGAATAAAATTCCTAAGATAAGAAAAACGGTTAGAGACGGTTAAAAACGGAAAGAAATATTAGCTATTATAAATAAAGAATTATTTATTATAATTTATTATTAGCCTAGAAGCTAATAGAATATAATAGAATAGAATAAAGCTATTCTATTCGCTAAGGAATATAGTAGATTTGAAATCAAGGGTTGATTTCAAAGTAGGAATTTAATTTTAAAGTAAAGAATACGATAGAAGTAAATAGAATAAGATAAAGCTATTCTATTCGCTAGTATATTTATAATATAAAGCTTCTACGGTATTCTATAGCTTTCTAGCTAGCTTATATAATTAGATAGTTTCTTAAAGAAGGAAAACTATAAAAGGAAGGCTTCCTTCCCTCGAAGGGTCTCTCCTTTCCTTCTTCTCTAAGCTTTTAATCTAAATAATTTACACCTTAAAAGCCTACTCTCTATAACCTTCCCCTGCCTTATAAGATATTCCTATTTAGGAAGTTCTTACTTATTTATACTTTATGAATTTCCTATTCTAGCTACCTACTGCCCGGTTAAAGTAAGTAAAGCCCCTTACTTTCTTATTACCCCTTTTCTCTCTTTGTTTTTAGAAGCTTAAATTAAGGGCTACGGGTAAGATTAGGTAATTACGGGTATAATCTATAATACGTTAAAAGCTTCTTTACTATTATAACTACCTTATAAGTACGAAGAATAAGAAGAGAGTATGCTAAAGAATTCTTTTCCTAGAAAAATAGAAAAATAGAAAAATAGAAAAATAGAAAAATAGAAAAATAGAAAAATAGAAAAATAGAAAAATAGAAAAATAGAAAAATAGAAAAATAGAAAAATAGAAAAATAGAAAAATAGAAAAATAGAAAAATAGAAAAATAGAAAAATAGAAAAATAGTACTTTTTTAATCATATATATCTCTATAGAAATAAAAGGTAAAAATCCACTTTTTTCTTTCCTAATTAGGAAATAAGCAGCGCTACCTAGTAATATATAATAATCTAATATAACCTCCCCTACCCCCCCCTATACCGCTACTAATCCTAAACCTATTATAGATATTAGTAAGGTCCCGAGACCTAAATATTATAGCGGGAAAGATAACGATTTATAAGCGTTCTTAACTAATATTAAAGCTTACTTTAGGCTTTATTTTTCCGCCTTTTATAACGAACTTATAAAGGTAATTTATACTTTTACTTACTTAGAAGGTATAGCTTTAAACTAGTTTAAACCTATACTAAGAAATTATTTAGAACTTACGGATAATCGAGAAGAAGAAACGGAGCTTATTTTTGCTAGCTTCGATCGATTTAAAAAAAAACTACGGGAAGTTTTCGGCTAGCAAGACGAAGTAAGAACTGCAGAGTATAAATTACGAACCTTATAGCAAAAAGGGGCTACTTCTAGCTACGCTACTAAATTTAGATAAATAACTAGTAAGTTAGACTAGGAAGACGAAGCCCTTATAGCTATTTTTTACGAAGAACTAAAAGACGAAGTTAAAAACGAATTATATAAGTAAGATAAACCTAAAGAGCTATCTACTTATATAGCTTCTACTATTTAAATTAACGATCGACTCTTCGAAAGAAAGTAATAAAAATAAGGAAGTAAAAATACCCCTTCTTATATTAATAAAAGTAATAAAAAATATAAGAAGAATTACGCTAATCGAGGAGACCCTATAGATTTAGATATAGTATCCTCGAAGCTTATTATCTGCTTTTTTTATAAGAAAGAAGGCTATATTATAAAAAACTGCTTTAAAAAATAGGGAAAAGGAAAAGGAATAGGAAAAACCTCTTCTACGAATAGTAAGACGATTAACGTTATTTCTTCCTACCTAGCTACTAATTATAACACGCTAGGCCTAAATAGGAAGGAATAGTATGCTATTTATAGTATAAAATTTAAACTACTAATAAAAGAGGATAATATAGACCGAGAGGCTTACGAATTCTAAGAAGAACTAAGACGATAGTATAACTTAGAACTTATAGCCGATACGCTATTCCTAGACGGCTAGAATACGGTTAGGAATACGAAGAAGCCTTTAGAGCTTATAAGCCCTTTAGAAGTTAATACGGAATTCGATTCCGGAGGAGAGTTTTACCCGCCGGGTAAAAATAACCTTTTTAAAACCTATAAGTAGGTTACGAAAAAACAGTCTGCAGCACGATAAAGAGGAATCGAACCGATTCCTTATTATTCTAACTTACTTACCTAATATAGCTTTTCGGAAAGCTCTATTTTAACCCTTAGTCTTAACGACTATATTAATAACCTTAATAGAATAAGGGAAGACTACGAACTTATCTTAGAAAAAGAGGATAACCTTATTCCGGAAGATAAAATTAAGAAGGAAAAAGAAGAATTACCCCTTCTTACGGCAGAATATCTTTATACTATCGAAACCGATAGTAAAGAAAAAGACGAAAAAATATAGTATTTTATTAAGATAAAGGAATTAATTCTAAAAGAATACGAAGACTAGAAAAATAATAGCTGCCTTCCTTATAACGAATTATTCTAGCACTTAAGGTACCTAGAAGAATTCTTTGATAAGTATAAGTAAGCGCACTATAATCTTAGCTAGTAATTTTACTATAATAAGGACTATAATTTTCACTTACGGGAAAAATAAAACGTTAATTATTACCTATCCTTACTAACCTTTTATAAGGAAGCCGGCTTTATTAATAAAAGATTCTTTATTAAAGAAATAGAATTCCTTCTTAATAGGGAAACTAATTATAGGATTCTTAAGGAAAATAAAGGAAATAAAGGAAATAACTACGATTTTTAACCCTGAATTCTTAGTATCGAATTAGATATAATTTAGGCTATAATTACCTTTATAAGAGAATTATTAACGAAAGGGCTTATAGGAAACGGATCCCTTACCGAGGAAAATAGTTCTAAAAAGTAGGATTTTTTAACGTAACTTAAGGAATTTAAGGAAAACCTTAAAGGAAAAGAGAAAGCCTTTATTTAAGAAGGGTAAATAAGGGTATAACTAATAAGAATAAGGATTTTAGTAAGGATTTAAGAACGGAAAGGCGTTATTATCTTAAATTATAAAGTATTAATACTATTACTATTAAAACCGATAATACTAAAATCCCTATTTCGAGACTAACCTTTACTTTAAGATATAAAGGAAAAGAAGTAACTGCCTTTATAGATAGCGGAGCCGCTAGTAATTATATTTCACCTATAGCTATAAAACGTCTAAACTTAAGCTATATAAAAAAGAAAACGCCTAGTATAGTAAAAAACGCTAAAGGATTTAATTTTCAGTTTAATAAGAGATTAATTTTATATAAAACTAATTACTTCGAATTTAAAATAGGACCTTATATCTTTACCGATACCTTTAATATTTTTAAAATAGCAGAATATAATATAATATTAGGTTATCCTTTTCTTTATAAATATAATCCGTAAATTAACTAGAAAACCGGCTAAGTTAAATTTATAAATAAGTATTTAATATCTAGTGCTTCTAATAGTAATACTAGTAAAGATAATCGAACGGATTCTAAAAGGAAAAATAAACTAAGAAGGTATAATTATAATAACGGTAAGAAGCCTAATTATAAGATTTCTAGAAATACTAATAAAAGTAAGTTAAGCGTAAAAAATAAGTAATCTAAATCTATAAAAAACGATTATTATAAGAATAAATAATCGAATATAAATAGTTATAATAAAAGTTAACCTTATTATAATTATACGAATAGAAAAGAAAATACTAGGTTTAATAACGCCTTAGGAAATCTTTATAAAGGATTTAGCTTAAGAAATTTTAAAGAAGCGAGAAGCCCGAATAACGAGAATAGTTTAATTAAGAAGACTAAAGAAAGGAAAAACTTCTTTAATAATAATTAGAAATTTACTATAAGAAATAAATATAATTATTATAAGCAAGAACCTTATAATAAAGTAGAAAGTAATAAAATTTATAGTAAAACGCCTTATACTACTATTATAATAGCTGCTATTTCTAGCATAAATTTTAAGGAAGAAATAGCTTCTTATTCTAAAAAGAAATTAAAACGCTATAAATTAATACCTAAAGAAATTCTAGAAGAATTCTTAGATATATTTAAAGAACCCCCGGATAATACCTTACTTAAAAGAAGTTTATAGGATTATAAAATTAAATTAAAGCCTAATTCGGAACCTCGATTTATACGAATTTATAATAGTAACGAAAAATAATTATAAGTATTAAAGGAATATCTAGAAGAATAAATTAAAAAGGGATATATAAGACTTTTTAAAAGTCCTTATACAGCTCCCGTTACCTTTGCAAATAAATCGGGTAAGGAAAAAGATAAATTAAAACCCGTAATCGACTATCGAAAATTAAATAATAATACTATAAAAGATAGAACGCTAATACCTTTAATTATAGAATTAAAAGATAGACTAAGCTAGAAATAGTATTTTACTAAGCTAGATTTAAAATTAGCTTATTACTAAATACGAATAGCGGAAGGAGACGAATATAAAACAGCCTTCGGAACTAGATATAGAAGCTACGAATATTTAGTATTACCCTTAGGACTATATAATAGCCCTGCTACCTTTTAAAAATATATAAATTATATTCTTAAAGATTATTTAAATATATTTACTACGGCTTATTTAGACGATATTATTATATTTTCAGATACTTTAGAAGAATATAAAATTTACTTAAAAAAAGTATTAGAAGCTTTACGGAAAGCTGAATTATATATTAATCCTAAGAAATGTGAATTCTTTTCTAAAGAAGTTAAATTTCTAAGCACTATTATAACCCCTTATAATATTAAAATAAACCTTAGTAAATTAGAACCTTTAAAGGACTAGCCTATACCTAAATCGATTAAAAATATATAGTAGTTTATAAGTTACTATAATTATTATAGAAGGTTTATTAAAGACTTTTCTAATATAATTATTCTTATATTAATAGTAATAAAATTAGCTAAAAAAGAACCTTTTAAATAGACTAAAGAAGCTAATATAGCTTTTAATTCCTTTAAAGAAAAGCTAATCTTAGCACTTATATTAATAGCTTATAATTTAAAGCAGCTTTTAATTTTAGAAACTAACGCTTCTAATTACGCTATAGGAGCCTAATTAAGCTAGGAAAATAATACTATATGATACCCTATAGCTTTCTATTTTAAAAGGCTAGTAGATTCGGAAATTAACTATTTTATTTACGATAAAGAATTTTTAGCTATTATTAAAGTAATTAAAAAATTTAAGCATTATATATTAGGAAACGAATTTAAATTAAGGATTTATACCGATTATAAAAATATAAGCTATTTTAATATAAGTTAAACTTTAAATAGCTAATAAATTAGGTAGGCTAAATTCCTTATAAATTATAATTACGAAATTATATATAAAAAAGGAAGTGAGAATAAAAGAGCCGATATTATTAGTAGAAAACCTAATTTAGATACCGGTATAATACCTATAACGACTAATTTCCTTAAAATAAATAATGAAGGAAATTTAGAATAAAATACCTTAAATGCTATATTTAAGGTAGAAGCCGATAATTTTATATTAAAATAAATAAAAGAAGCTTATAAAGATACTAATTTTAAGGATTATAAAGATATTAAATAGATAAATAACGTAGCTTATTTAAAAGAGAAGTTATTATACCTCCTAATATAGTAGAAACTATAGTTAAAGAATTCTATAAACTACCTATTTATAGCTATTAAGGAATATAAAAAACTTATAATAGAATTAAAGCCTATTATAATACGAAAAACCTTAAAAAAGCTATTATTAAAGTTATTAAAAACTGTAATATTTATAATAAATCTAAAGCCTTAAGATATAAGCTTTACGGATTTTTATAACTTATAACAGTTACCGAACAACCCTAGGAAAATATAGCTATAGATTTTATAGTTAAATTACCCTTATTAGTAGATCTTATAACTAATACGGAATATAATTCTATTCTAGTTATAACTAATAGATTAACTAAATACGGCTATTTTATACTTACGATAAAGGCTTTATCTGCTAAAAAATTAAGTTATTTATTCTTAAAAATAATAGTAGCAGATAGAGGCCTACCTAAAGTTATTATAAGCGATAGAGACCTTAAGTTTAATTCTAAATTCTAAACTAGCCTTATGTCTAGGCTAGGAACTAAGTATAAATTAAGTACTACTTTCTACCTAGAAACTAATAGGGCTACGGAACGCCTAAATTAGACTTTAAAATAATATCTTAAAGCCTATATTAATTACAAATAAGATAATAAGGTAATAAACTTACTTATAGCCTAATTAGCTTATAATACCGCCGAATTAGAATCTATTAAAATAACGCCCGCTATAGTAAATTATAGATTTAATCTAGAAGCCTATAGATTAGGACTATTAGATAAAGTTAATAATAAAAAAGCTATTCTAAACACCGAATAGCTTAGATCTCTACATTCTTATATAAAATTAAAATTAGATTTTATAGCTAAAAGAATTAGTTATTATTATAATAAGAAGCGCGAAAAAGAACCCTTATTTAATAAAAACGATAAGGTTTATTTATTAAAGAAAAATATAGAAACTAAACAGCCTAATTAGTCCTTAGAATTTAAAAAATTAGGACCTTTCCTTATAAAAGAAAAGCTAAGTAACCTTAATTATAAGCTTAAACTTCCTAAAGGAATGTTTATTTATCTAGTATTTTATATTTCCTTACTAGAAAAAGCACCTAAAGATGCTAAATTAGAAGAAAATATCGAAACTACGGTATTAGAAGAAGAATATAAACTTGAAGCTATTATAAATAAAAAAATAGAAGAAGGTATAGTATATTATCTAATAAAATAGAAAGGATACCCTTTTAAAGAAAATACCTAGGAACTTGCTAAGCACTTAACTAAGGCACCTAAACTTATTAAAAAATTTAATAAAAATAAAGAAAAACACCTTTAATAAGAAGTTTTTAAAATTAAAAACCTTAAAAAGGGGAACGTTACGAATAAT
>PDHQ01000492.1:0-19357 GCA_003339415.1 Ophiocordyceps camponoti-saundersi (nom. inval.)
TATATATATATATATACTTTTCTTCTTACTTTTTTTAATTATTTTTCTTATTATTATTATTTTTTTATATAAAATAAGTATTATTTTCTTTAATTTTTTTACTTTTTTTTTATATTTTATTTCTTATTATAAACTTTTTAAAAAATAAATATATAATATTATATATTAATATTTCGCTTTTTTAAATATTATATATATTTTTTATTATAATATTTATATTAAAATTAAATAGCGCTTTTATTAATTAAAATAAGCTAAAATAGCTTATAATATAATACTTAACTTTCTTATTATAATTAATATTATATTAAGCTTACGCTTAATTAGCGCTATTAAAATATATTAGCTTATATTTTATATTAAGCTTTATAAAAGCTATATATATTTATTTATATATTTTTAAAAGCTATTAATTTTACTTAATTATCGCGGAAATAAGTAATATAGCTTTTATTAGCCTTATTAATATTATTAATATAAGATTATATATATTTATTTTTATTTTATTATATTTTACTTTTAAATTTTAATTTTTAATTTTATTAATTTTTTAATTTAATAATAATAATATATAAAGATATATTTTTAAGTTTTAAAAATATTTTCTTCGCTTAGAATATATTTCCTTTAAGGAAAAAATTAAATATATATATCTTAAAAAGTATTTTATAAGCTATTTTAAACTTCTAAATAACTATTAATAGCTTACTTTCTTTTTTAAATATTTATCTTATAATATATTTATAAATTTAGTTTTTTACTATATTATTACTTTTTATAATTATACTCCTTATATTTACTTATATATTATTATAATAATAATAATAAAAATATATAAAGTAAATATATTATTTTAAATCTTATCTAAAAATATAATAAGGATTAGTATCCTTTTTTTATATAGCGTTTATAAATTATAACGCTTTAATCTTACCGCTAAGATATATACTTATAATTACCTATAGTAATTATTTCCTTTTTAAGTTTTTAGCCTTCACTTATTAAACTAATACTTACTTTCGTAATATAAAGGAGGTATTTTCTTATATATATATATATAATATACCCCCTTAAACTTATAAGCTAATTTAGAAATATTTAATAAGCTTTAAAAATAATTTTAAAAATTATAAGATAAGATTATTAAAATTTTTAAAAGAAAACTTATAGGAAAAGACTATAAGTACGTATCTTCTATACTTATTAAATTAGTAAAGCTAGCTAAGTTATCTAAGTATAGTATAAAATACCTTTTTCTTTTCCTCTTTTTTTTTTCCTTTTTCTTCTTCCCTTATCTTTCTCTTCCTCTTTTTTTTAAAATTTTCTATATAGCTTTTTTCTTAAAAAGGAATATAAATCTTAGAATAAACTTAGGTCTTATTCCTATATATAATTATAGTATATAAAGGAGGTATCGCTTTTTTTAGCTTTTAACTATATATTTATTAATCGTAGCTATAATAAACGCTTTAAGTATAAATATAAGTATCCGCTTATAGATTTTATATTTATTAAAATAATATAGTTTTTTTCTATAAAAGTTAAAGTAATAAGTACTCTTACGCCTTATAATAAATATTATTTTTTAAGCTAAGATTACTATATCCGCCTTAGTAATATATATTAAAATTTTATATAATAATAGATATTTTAAGGCCTTAGTTATATAAAGCTATTAGGTAGCGAATAGTATTATTTATAAAAAGTATAATTATTTATAAACTTACGCGCACTTTTTTTAATATTATATCTCGCTCCTAAGCTTAAAGTATAGCGTTTCTAGTAGCTTTATATAAGTAAGTTTTAAATAATAATATTTATATTAAACTTAAACTATTACTCTTAGCTTTACGTAAATTATAGTAATAGCTATTAAGAATAATAATAATATCGCGGAGAGTAGAGAGGTTATAAAGTTAGAAAACTCTCTTAAGGTTAAAGTTAGGAATAAATAAGTATAAGAAGGGCTATTATCTCCTAAGCTTCTTAAGAATACTATACTTATTTCCCTTAATACTTACTAAATAAACTTAAGTTAATACTAAGAAAAATCGGCGGTATCGAAGTAAAAGTTAAATATATAAATAAAAGGTAATAATAATATATAGTAAATATTAAAAATAATACTTATAATTATAATAATATTTAATATTAATAAAAATAAATAATATAATAATAGAAGGAAAGTATATAGATAACTAAGGTATTAGGTAACTTAGTTTTAAAGTTTAAGTTTATTATAATTTCTATACTTATAAGATTTCGAAATTTTTTTAGAATACTTAAAAAAAGGTAACTTTAAAAGGAGGTAAGTAATTTATTCCTTTTTAAAACTAATTAATATAATATCTATTTTATTAGGGAATTATAATATTATTCTAATATAAGTATTTTAGTAGGGGAAGAAAGATACCTTAAGTAAGCGTAGTAAATATATAAAGGGCGTAATTTCTTAAGTAACTAAAGTTTTTAACTAATATAAGGGGGGATCTCTAGCTATAGGGGGAAGTGCTAAATAGTAATTCTCTATAGAGAAAATAATAAAAAGTTAGTTTTTTATATAAAAATAAAAAAAGAAAGAGAAAAGAAGATAAGAATTATTTAATTAAGTGCCGAGAACTTAAGAATAAGTATTTAAATTAAGAATTTATAATATAAAAGTATAAAGTTTAAAATAAAATTATAAGGTTAGTAGAGTTTTTACTATAAGTCCTTTTTAAAACTTAACTTATAATAAATAACTTTTATAATAGCTATAAAGATAAAGTTAAAGTTAATTACTTACTTAATTTCTTCCTCTTTTAAGGGAAACTAATCTAAGCTATATACTTAATAATAACTTTAGTCTTATATTATTTACTTTTTATATTTTAATTTATAAATACTTTTAGGAAAAGAAAGGGGTTAAGGAACTATTTAATTAAACTTTATAAAAGCTTTTAAATATCTCTTAGCTAAGTTATACGCTTATTTTTCTTTAAGCGTGTTTATTACCGCTATTAAAATATACTACCTATTATATTATATTCTTTTTAGCTATAACTATATAAAGTAATATCTTATAAGTAAAGAATAGTTTTAATTTTAAGTTACTAAGTTAATAAGCTTAAATATCTAAAAGGATATATTTTTATTTATTTAGTTTAGTAAGTTTATTATAGGATATATCTAAATTAATATATTTTTAGATATTATAAAGTTTAGTAACTTTTTTTAGGTTATAATATTATTAAGTTTAGTTTTTATATTTACGGAGGATTTAAGGAGGCTTTTAAGAATAAATAGAATTTTTAAATAAAAATATATTATATAGAAAAAAAAAGGAAGAAAAAAAATAGGTAACATTTATCTAATAAAGACTTTATATAACTAATTAGATTAGATAAAGTAAACTTAGCTTATAATTATTATTAAAATAGTAATAGAAGTATTTAGATTTAATATCTTATATTAAGTATTATCTAAAAATATAATAGGGACCGGTATCCTCTTTATAGGTAGCGAGTATAAGTAATAGCGCCTTAATTTTATAACTAATATATATACTTATAACTATATTATAGCGGCTATTTTCTTTTTAGCTTTTTAGCCCTTATTTATTAAACTAATACTTACTTTTATAATATATATAAACTAAGCACTTTCTTATATATATATACGTAATAGTTTACGTATATATAATATATATATATATGCCCCCCCCGCACCTTACTACTTTATTTTAACTTTATATCTTAGCTATATACTCCTAGAAGCTTTTATATAAAGTATATTTTCCTAACTTACTTTATAATTAAGCTATATATATATTTATATATATTTATATATAATATACCTAATATATAGATATTCTAAGCGCTATACTTTAAATCTTATACTTTTTATATTATAATATATTTCCTCTTATCTTAATAAACGCACTTACTATCTCGGTTTTAAAGCTATCTTTTAGTAGCTATAATAGTAATACTTAAAGAAAATAAACGCTAAACTAGAAGGTAAGCCTTTTAATAATATATATATATTTTAATTAAATAATATTTTAGTCTTCCTCGCTTTTTAAAATCTTCTTTAGATCTATATTATAAAGGCGGCTAAGGCGGTATATCGGCTATTACTAAGTATTTATATAATTTACTTTCCCTCTAAAGATAAGGAAATTAGCGTTATAAATCGTAATAGTAAGAACTTTATTAAATAAGATTAAAGCCTTACTTTTATACTTTACTCTTTTATAATAAATTACTAATTTTAATACTATTTTTAAGATATTTAGCTTTAGATTAAATAGTTTTACCCCGTAATATTTTCTTTTCTTTTTTCGTTATCTTAAAAATTAACTTCTTATCCCCTTCTATATAAAAAATTATTATTTAGCTTATCCCCTTATAGCTAGAGATCCCTACTTCTATTATTTAAATAATATAGTTACTTAGTAAGGTACCTTACCTAAGTATCTACTAAGCTTTCCCAGGGTATCCTTTTTCCTTTACGAAATACTTAGATATAATAATACTAAATAGTTTATTTTACTTCTTAAGCTTTAAAGCTTTTATAAATTAATATCGTAAAAAAAAAATAATTATATAATATTATAATAGCGGCTATAGTTAATATATATAATATATCTTAATATTACCTTTTAGATAAGTATTATAAAATTAGTATTTAGCTCTTAAACTTATTTTTAGAGCTACTAAAAATATCTTATATTATAATCTTATCTTAAAACTTATAGCGAAAAAGAAAATATTTATATTTTTATATCCTTATTATCTTTTACTTCTTAAATTTATTAAATAATATTTATTTATTTATAAGCGTTTAATTAAAGTAGCCCCTTATTTTTATATTTTACCTTTTTATATATTTATATAAAAAAAAAATACTTATATTCTCTCTATATATATTTTTTAACTAGCTTATCGTATTACGCTTAAATCTTATCTTCTCTTAATTAGACTTTATTATCTTTCCCTACTTATATATTTTCTCTTTATTTTTTTAATATATCCCTTACCGCGCTTATTATTTTAATATTACTTAACTCCTCGCTATCTTATATATATCTTTTTTTTTATAATTTTTAATTATTTAAGTAAATATAAGCTTTTTATCTTAGCTCCTTAGCTTTATATTCTCTTATACTCTCTCTCTTTTACCTTTTTATCTTTATATATATATATACTTACGCCCTTATCTATATATATCTATATTAATATATATTATTATATTTTCTTATCTTTTCGCTATTTTTATAAATAAACTAAGTATTATATTTTTATCTTACTTTTACTTTTTATCTTTACTTTTTTCTTATATAATATTTTATCCCCCGCTATTATTTTTTCTCGCTTAGGCTAATATTTTTTACTAAAAGGTAATAGATCCTCTCTATACTATATATAATACTCTCCTTAGCTTTATTAGAAGAAATTATTTTGCCCCTAATTATAATAAGATTATTTTACTTTTTAGGACTAAACTTTTTAACTCTTACTAGCGGTAATATTATATTATTATAATTCGCTCTCTTTTTTTAATATAATAAAGGCTCCTCCTAATACTTTATAAGCTAATAAGATCGCACTCCTTTTATATTTTACTTAGGAAATTAATATAGTTTTAAACCGCGACCTTATTATAAAAACCTAAATTATTAAGATTATATAATCTAAGAGTTTCTTCTGCGCTATTCTTACGGTATCGTAAGGATTATAAGCTAAAAATTATACTTATAGCTACTTTCTCTATTTATTATGCCTTTTTTTAAGCTATTTCTAAACGCTTTATTTTAAAAACGGCGCCTACGTAAAGTATATCCGCTTCCGATAATAGCGTAGCTATATATATTTTCGCGATTTTACTATACCTATCTCCTATATTATTATAAATATACTTAATAGCGATAATATTACTAACTATAATTAGTAATAATCTTTCCTATATAAACTTTTATATTTATTATCTATTTTTATATAACTTAATTAATTACTAAAGAAAAAAAAAAAGAAAAAAAAAATCCTTTTTACTATTTACCTTATAGCTTACCCCCTTATACTTAAAGAAACTATCTTTAATAGCTAAAAACCTTATCCTCCTTCCTTTTTAGCGTATCTCCTTACTAACTCTCTTACTCCTCTTAATATACCGCGTATATTTATTAACCCTCGTATACCTTACCTAGCCTCGGTTAAGTCCTTACTATCTTACGCCCTTACTTATTATCTTACTAATAGTAGTTATTTTAGTAAATAAGCGTTTATTTTCCTAGCTCCTTTATACTTTTTTTTACTTATATATATATATATATATATATAAATACTCGCTTACTTACTTACTAGCGTATATATATCTAAATCGATATATAAGATATTTCTATCTTTTTTATTATTTTCTTTTCTTAACTATTTATAGCTTATATAAAAAATAGGTATATTTTTTTTCCTTATACCTTATACCTTACTTTTTATATAAAAAATTATCCTCTCTTTTATTTCCTCCTATTTAAGCTAATTATTTCTAATAAAAAGCTATAGATTTTATTATTACCTTATATCTTACTTTACTCGGACCTATTAAAAGACTCTTCTACCCGTAAAACGGTAATTATTTTATTATTTTACCTTTTAGAACTGTCCCCTTTAATTACTACTAATAGCGGTATTATTTTACTATTAAACGCCCTCTTCTTTCTAAATAAAAAAACGCCCTTCCTAATTTTTTATAAGCTAATAAAATAGCACTCCTCTCTTAACTTACTTACCCTATTACTTTACGCTTTAAAGGTAATAATAATATAAAAACTTAAATTACTAAGATTATATAATTTATAAGTTTCTTCCGCGCTATACTCGCTATATTACGAGGATCCCTAGTTAAGGATTATAATTATAGCTACCTTATCTATTTATTATCTTTTTTTATCGAATATATCTAAACGCCTTATTTTAAATATAGCGCTTACGCGATATATATCCGCTTCCGATAGTAGCGTAGCTATATATACTTTTAAAACTTAGCTATACCTATTTCCTATTTTACTATAAATACGCTTAGTAGTAATAATAATATAAACTACGATTAGTAGAAACCTTTCCTATATTAATTTTCTTATTTATTCTTACTTTTATAGCTATATATAAATATTAATATAATAATACGAAGAAAAAAAAAATTCCCCTCTCTCTCTCTCTCTCTCTTTTTTTTTTTTCCTTTTTTTAATTACTCTCCTCTTAAAGAATAAATTATAATAAATACTATAAATAAGGTTAAGGTTAAATATAACTTACTTTAATTATTATACTTATTCTAATACTAATAATATTATATTTATATTTTCCTATTTGCTTTTATTATACTATTATATTTTCCTTTTTATATATAGTTTTTACTATACTTTTCTACTTTTTATATTTTAACTATATAGCTACTATTATTATTATAAACGCTATTTTTATATATTTAGCTTTTCTTTTACGTCTCGCTTTTTATAATATTTATATAAGTAAACTACGTATATTTATATATTATATATTTACTTATATACCGCGCTTTATACCTTACCTTTTTATTTTAACTTTATTTTCTATATATACTTATATATTTTAAAACCTATTCTAAAAAAAAAAATAAAGCTTATCTTTTATTCGCTCTCTTACTTAATGTCCCCCGGCTAAGGCCCTTAATTAAAACCTTAAAAAAAAAAAATCTAGTAGCTTAGCCTTATTTTCTCTCTTACCCTCTCGCCCTCTCTCCCCCCCGCTACTCTCCTCGCTCCCTTACTATTCTCCTTATCTTTTCGCGTACCTATTATTCTCTCGCTTATAGTAATTATATAAGTAAATAGGTATTTTTTTCCTAGCTTTATCTTACTTCCCCCTATTTATTCCTTCTCTCTCTCCTTTTTTTCCTTTTTTTAATATACTTACTAATATATATATATATACTTATATTAATAAATACCCCTATATCGGTATATATTATATTTTTCTCTTTTTTACTATTTTTTCTTTTTTATATTTTATCTTTTTTATAAATAAGCTAAGTATTTTATTTTCTTTTTTTTCTATTCTATATTTTTTACCTTATTTAATATTTTATATTCTTTTTATATTTTCTCTTACTTATATTTATTTTTCCTAAAAGGAAAAAAAAAAGGCTATAAATCTTATTATCGCCTTATATTATACTTTTCTTATCTTTATAAATAACTTATTTATTAGTTAATTATAGATAATTTATTCTTTTATATTTTAAAACTAACTCTCTTAACTCCTACTTACTATATAGCTACCTTTCCGTAATACGCCCTCTTTTTTTAATATAATAAAGGCTACTTTTTACTCTTTATAAGCTAATAAAATTATACTCCTTTTATATTTTACTTATATTATTATTATATAAGTAAAAAGTAATAATATTATTACTTAATATATTATTAAGAAGATAAGATTAAAGATTTACTTTTAAAGATTACCTTATTTCTACCTTGCTAATTCGCTACGCTCTTTTATCGGCTATATCTTAACCCCTTACTTCGAAAGGGCGCTCGCGTAATATATATCCGCCCCTAAAAAGAAGCGTAATTACTTATATTTTTAAGATTTAGCTAAAGCTTTATATATATATTATTACGGATACGCTTAGTAGTTACGATAATACTAAGTATAATTAATAATAAGCTTTCCTATATAACCTTTTATATTACTTATTTACCTTTTTAACTATTTAAGTATTTTTATTTAATATATAGAAAAAGAGAAGAAAAAAAATCTTTCGATATTAAGGCTTTATATAACTATTAAACCTTAGATTTTATTAATTTACTTATTTAGAAAATAAGTCCTACTAGGTAAATCGGTTTTTATAATAAAGATACCTTAAAATAAAGCTATAATTATAAAGGTATAATTATACGTAAATAGATAAAGGAGAGGTATTATACTTTTTTAAAAAACTCTATACTGCTATAGTATACTTTTTATTTATTTAAGTATTTATATTAATCGTCGCCTTATAAAATCTTAAGTATTTATTAAACTACCTTCCCCCGCCTTTCTACTACTATTAAGTATAGCGATTAATTACTAATTCTAAACTATTATATTATTTATAATTTAATCTAACTAATAGTTTTATTACCTTATTTTATTTTTTTTCCTTAGCTTTATCTGTTTTATCTTATTTAATTTATTATAATATATAAACGCTTTTATTAGCTAACTTTAATCTATCTTAATCTTATCTTCTTCTCTATTTAAATAGCTATTTATAGCCCTATAATATTATTACGCTTTAGAAAATATAAAATAAACGCTATTCTTCTAAGTTTCGTTTTATCGGTCTTTTTTTACTATTTATATAATAACGTTATTAGTTTACTATATTATTTTTTTATTTACTTATTTAGCTAAGTTATAATAAATTCACGTCTCCGTTTTTTAATATATAAACCCCCCCTCCCCTCGCCCCCCCCCTCTCTCTTATTATTACTTATAAGTTCTATTTCGAAAAGGTATCTTATTCCGCTAGTATTACTCCGTTATAAAGAATATATAAAAAAAAATATTAAAATATATCTTTTTAAATTATCGATTTTCGAAAATAAATCTCTAATAAGTTACGTGCTTAATCCGCGAACCTCCGCTATTATTCTATTTATATTATAAATTAGATATAATAGTTTATTTATACGCTTACTATAATTTAAGTAAAAGTTATCTATATTAAGTACGCTTAATATATATACGTAAGGCGTTATTTTATTTATATTATAAACTAAATAAAATAAGTTTATAATACGCTTTTTATAATTAAAGTAGAAGTCTATAACTTTATTAAGTAGGTCTAAGTGCTTACGGAGCGTATTAAATATATAATTACCTTACTTATATCGTAAAGTAATAATTTATACTAACTAGTAATAATAAAATAGTAAAGATCGAAAACCTTCTCGCGGTTACCTATAATTTACTATTATATTTCTAAATATATAAATATAGAACTTTTTATAACTTAACTAATAAAGAACTAAAAAATAAGGAAATCTAAGTCTTATTCTCTTATAACTTAACTAAGGATAATCGAGAGGGTAAGGAGGTATAAGTTTTATTACTTTATTAAGGGGGATATAAAAGTCTAAGTTTATTTACTTTCGCTTACGCGGGTACGGGCTAAATAATAATTTTTTATATATAAAATAACGATATTTCTCCTTTTAATAGAGCGATAGCGGTAAGAGTAAATAGGAATTATATACTATTTAATAAATTCGTAAGAAAAAAAAAATATCCTTTCTCTCTCTCCCCCTCTCTTATAAATACTTACTCTTACTAAATTAGAACTAAATATTTTTTTTATATTACTTAGCACGCTTCCTTTATAGTTATTTCTACTAACTTAATATCCCCTTATTACTTAACTTAGTATTCCTTATATTTTACCTTTTCCTATCTTTTATTATTTTACGCTCCTCTCTTATCCCCGCTTTACCTTTTCTCTTTAGTAGCCCTTATCTTA
The DNA here is from genome assembly GCA_003339415.1 of Ophiocordyceps camponoti-saundersi (nom. inval.). NCBI lineage: Eukaryota > Fungi > Ascomycota > Sordariomycetes > Hypocreales > Ophiocordycipitaceae > Ophiocordyceps > Ophiocordyceps camponoti-saundersi. Next base: position 10,522 of record PDHQ01000492.1, read on the forward strand.
AATACCTTTTAACTATAATATTAATTTACTTTTACGCGTCGCTTATTATTAAACCTAGCGGTTAGGCTAAGATAAATATACCTATTCTTATATACTTTAGCACCGTATCCCGCTTATACTTATTCTTTATATAAATCTTCCTTCCGCTCTCTACTATACTTAATCTAGCCTTACTAAGTCTTAAAATACCTTTTCTTTCTATATAATATTTCTCTATTTAGTCCTCGTAATTTATATATATTTTAATTCCTAATACCTTAAATTCTAATATCTTATTTACCGCCTTTACCGCCTTTTCCTTATTTATATTTTCCTTTATATTCGTAGCCTTTACTTTACGTTATCTTAGTTATTCTAAACTAAGTACCTTTTTCCTCTTTCTTTTAGTTTTTATATTTTTCCTCTTCCTCTTAGTTTTTATAATATAGTAAGCTAGCCTCCTTTTTTGCTTTCGTAGACTTACTATTAATAATATAATATAAGTTTTATTTTTAGCTTTATTAGCTTATTATAAATCTCTCCTTTATAGTATAGCCTTACGCGTATCCTTTATATTTTTTACCGCGCTTTCCGTTAATACTATCTTACTTAAATTATTACCTTTTTTTTTCTCTTTTATCTTATTATTCCGCGCGTCCTTTTCTTTCCGCTCCCTCTCCTCTCTTATTTTTTTTAGATTTTCGTTACGCTTATCTTATATATTTAATATTCCCGATATATTTAGCTCTCTTATCCTCTTTACTATATCCCCTAGTATAGTATTTTATACTCCTCTTTTATAAGATATACTTACTATTATCCCCTCTCTCTCTCTTTTAACGCCTTCCCTTTCCGCTCCTTCTTATAAAAAAAGGGAAATATTAGCTTAGAAATAGTACTAAACCTCCTTATTTCCTCTTACCTTATCTTCGCTTTTTACTAAACTTATAAGAACCTTATTTATAAAGCTAGCTATAAAAGATATTATTCCTCTAATATCTTTTCCCGCGTTATCTATCTCTTTTTATTATATATCTATATTATATTCTTCGCTTTATATTATTTCGCCTCCTTTATTTAATTTTTAGTAATTACCTAATCTCGCTTTATCGCTTTCTATTTATATACGTGTAAATAATTTATCTATCTTAAATACTTAGTATAAGAGCGGTATATAAAATAAGTATATTCCTTTTATTATTATTAGTCCCTTACTTTTATTATAACTTTTATCTATTCTCTATTTTTTAGCTTTAAAAAGGTACTTTATATCCCCTTATCTCTCTAAACTTATAATATTAAGTTTATTAGCTACTATCTTATATAAGCTTAATATAATTATATTAATCGCGCTTATATATATTAGCTTCTCTCCCGCTTTTAGTATAATTTAATCTTATATAAGGAGTCTTAGCTTAAGTATTAACTATCTTACCTCTCCGTATTATACTATTTTTAAAATATTAATATTAGCGATTTTAGTAACGCGGTCTAGCTTATATTTAATAAATCCCCTATTTTAGTGCTAGAGTATTATTATTAAAAAATAGCTATATTTCTATTTTTCTTTTTATTTCGTATATAGTACGATAATATAATCGAATACTATTCCTTTTCCTTATAAGTATAAGATCTCTTTCTATACCCCTATTATATATTTTACCTTTTCCTCCCTCCCCTTTTTCTATAAGTTAAATAGTATAAGTATTTATATTTCTTAATCTTATAAAAAACTACTTTAGTAATATCCCCTATTATTTAATTTCGCTTTAAAGTTAACTAGTCCGCTAATAAGCTTATACTCGCTAAGCTACTTTTTAAAGCTATAAATAAAAAATCTTACTTTTCCTTAAAATATCTTATTATTATACTTATTACTATACTTAGCTATTATTTCTAATATATTATCTATAAAATATATAGTATTCGTAAGCCCTTTTTATAGAATCCTTATTAATATTTATAAGCTAAATAATAAGTATTAGTTTTACCGCTTAGCGTCCTTTAGAAACTCGAATAAGTTTATATAATATATTTACTAGTTTACGATATCGGTAAACGGTTCTACTCTATTTAATATTCTAACCTCTTTTTCCTTATATATATTTAGTAATAGCTTATATTAATCTAGCTATTATAGCTATAGCTTAAACTAGCTTAGCTACTCGAATTATAATAACGTAAGAATTATTTTCTTTACCTTTTTAAGAATATTACTTAAATTTAATAAATCTAATTACGTGCTTATCGAATATCTTAAAATAAAAGGTAAGAATCTAGCCTCTAGCGTTACCCCCCCGAAGAAGTTTATCGCTTATAATATAGCTACTAATATCTCTAATCCTAATATCGAATTTTCTTTTATTTTCTTTCTTAGTTAGTAGTTAGCGTCTTTATTAAATAGTTCTTATACTAAATTTTATAAGAAAATAAAAAAGAAAAAAAAAATAGTAACGCGAAATTTATACTTAATAGGTTTTTTTATTTTACGCTATTATATTATTATTTACGTAGTTATATAATAGTATATACCTTTATTTTCCTTTATTCTTACCTTTTTTTTTTTTTTTTTTTTTTTTTTTTTTTTTTTTTTTTTTTTTTTTTTTTAATTTTACTATATTTTATACTTATCTTACCTAATTTATACTTATTATACCTAATATACTTACTAAGCTACCTAGGCTACCCCTACTTTAAGGACTAACTTACTTTTATATATATATAATATTATATTATTAAAGGTATAATTAATAGGGCCGCGGGCGTAAACTATTATAAACTACCCCCTCCCCTTTCCTCCCCCCTTTTTAACTATTATTATCTTAAAGTTAAATTAAGTATAATTATTTTACTATTTTAAGGTATATATTTTTACTATCTTATATATATATATATATATATTATATAATATATAAATATCTCCGTAATATTAATTTCTAATAATAAGATTATAATATATCTTACCCTTAATCTTAATATATATCTACTATTTTAAAACGCACTCCCTATACTTTTAAATATATATATATATTTAAACTTTAAAATTTAAAATATATATTATATTTATATATATATTATTAAGTAACTTTTTAGCACGCTCCTTTATATAATAATATTATTTATAAGAAATAAGCGCGCTAGATATCTTTATATATATTTCTTATTATAACCCTTATAGCTATATCTCCTTACCCTTCTCCTTAATCGGAACTAGAGACGCTTACTTAAGCTTATTATAGCCTCTTATTATTATAATTTTATTATACTTTCTAATAACCCTTATAATACTATTCTAGTTATTATTATATAATAATTATTTCTTTATATTTCCTACTTATATCTATACTTAGCGTATACTATTTATATTATATAAAAGTAAACTTTTATTTTCCTCCTTTTTAATATCTTTTAGTTATCCTTATCCTTAACTAACCTTAGAAGTATTAAGTTAACTATATATATTTATATATATCTCTTAACGCTTATATTATACCTAAGATAGCTATAATAATCTTAACTTACTTTATATAATTTATAACCTTAAGTTTAATATTATTATTATCTTTATTCTAAGTAACTATAATTATATTTATAACTAAATCCGTAGCCGCCGCTATAATTATAATTATATAATACCGCGCTCCCCGTAAACGAAATATATATATTATATACTTACTAAACTTAAATAAGAAGTATTTTTTAAAAAGGCTAGAGTTCTTCTAATAAATATTATATAAGCTTAATAATATTAGGGCGCGGCTTACTATTAGATATACTAATAAGCGTCCGCGCTATTATAGTACGTATTTTATAATATCTCGGTATAATATTATATTTAGAAACCTTACCCGGATATTATTACTAAAAAGCGCTACTAGGCGCTTCTCCTTATTCTTCGTATTATATATTAGTATCTCCTCTTATTTAATATATATTATTATTTTTACTTACTATAAGGGCAAATAATTAAAAAAGTTTTTCTTTAATATTAAATATTTTTATTATTTTCTATTCTTAGTAAGCCTTATTAGGGGATATTATATAATAAAAGGTAAGTATAAAATTATTATATAAAATATAAGGACTTATTAGAGAATAAAAAAAAATAACTATATAAAAAAACTAAGTTAGTAAGGTTATTAATAAAAGTCGCCGCTACGTATATTATAGATAACGTTATCGCTTATTTCGGTTATTATCGTTATTATTATCGCTCCTTACCTTACCTAAAAAGAAGAAGAAGAGGAGGGGAGGAGAGGAGAAGAAGGGAAGAAGAGAAAAGGGGAGGGTTTAGGAAAAAAAAGGGCCTTTTATATCTTTTCTAAATAGCCCGTTATATAACCTACTATTTTTTATAAGAAAGAGAGTATTATTACTTTATTTATCTTTGCCTCTTATAGCTTCCTACGCCCGGTCTTTTATATATAACTTTTCGCCCTTATAATATAATAAAAACTAATAATAGTTATATTTTTATAAAATATTATTAAAAGTAAAGTACCTTAGTACGTAACTGCCGCTACTAACTATTAAAGTATATAAGCTATTTAGATACTTAGCTATATTATATTTTTACTAAGTAAGCTAATAGTGCCCCTCTTATATTAATTTAGTATAGCTAATATACGAACCTAACCGGGCTTAAGCTTTAAGTAAGTTATAGCTTAAACTATAAGGTATATTATATAATACCGCCCTTAAGGCCGGGCAAGCTAAAAAATAATTATCGTAATATTATTTCTTAGTATTTAGGCTATTAGAGCCGCCCCTATTCCTTAGTATAGCTAAATTTAGCTAGCGTATAAACTACTAATACTTATTCGCCTATAAACCCTTTATTAAGCTATTTACGATTATATCTTCTATACCTATCTACTATAAATTAAAAAAGCCTATTTAATACTTTTAGATAATTTATTTATATCGTAAGTTAATATACCTCGTACGTGCCTTATTAAGTAAGTTAATTATAGCTAACCTCGCGTTCTAACTATTAGTAAATATTATAAGAGGCTTTTTTTATTTATAGCTAGTATCTTAAATAATATTAGAGAGCTAGATTATTATAAGCTTAGCGGGCGTAAGGGCTATAAATTTAGCCTTTATATTACTTATTATAATAATAGTTTAACGCTTTAAGCGCTACGTAATAAGGCTACTAGCGAGGAAGATAATAAACTTAGCTATTAAGGCGCGGGTTACTTAATCGTCCGCGAATAATATATTAGAATAAACGCGTAGCTAAAAGTCCTTACTATAAGCCGCTCCTCTAAGTATAATATTAAGAGATAGCGTGCTACGTAAATAGCGGAAAAGGTACTTTATTATAGCTAGATAAGCGTAAGTTATATAAGAATTTACTTTTAATAGTTTCTTTACGCTATACGTAATATCGGGCCTTATACTTAGGGCTAGCTAATTAAAGCTGCCTATTCGTTTTTATTATATTATAGCTTTTATCGTAATCTCGGCCTTTTTCTAATTATAAGGAATTATATACTTTATTAGCTATAGCGTTTTCGTAAACTTTAAATTATTAGTATTAAATAGCTTAAGAATCTTACTAGTAAAGAAAGTTTAATATACTTAAATAGTGCGGGCTTAATAATTATAATCGAACTTAAAGCTAAGGAATTTCTAAAGCTTTTTAAAGTATTTAACTTTATATAAATCGTTAAGAATTTCGGCCTTATTATTAATTTATACTTATATTAGTATTATAAGGAGGATATTATTTATATAAAGAATAAGGAGACTACTATCGCTATAGTAATAAAGGTAGAGTTCGGAGTTAAGGGGTTCGAAACGGCGATTAGCTAGATCCTTAGCTATACGCTCGAACTACTATTATAATAACGCGTAATACCTATAAAGAGCTCTTTTTAGGTAGCAAACGCGGCCTAATTTATCCTTAAAGCTATAAGGCTATTCGATAAAAATATCTTTATTAAGTTTAGTATTAATAAAAGTATTTATAACGTTAAACTTAGCTTATTTAAAGTCTTATATAGCGATAAGCGTAAGGAAGATATAAACGGATAATTAATATATTACCGTAATATAAAGGTTTTTAACTAGCTAATCTATAAGATTATAATCTCCGCGGATAACTTAGCGGGCTTTCGCTATCGGATCTACACTTTTAATAGGCTTCTCTATATATACCTAACGCTTAGGAAAGGTTTTTATATCGTAAAGCTTTAGCACGAGCTCCTAAGCGCCTTTTTAGTATAGTTTATTAAGTTCTTTATTTATCGCAGGCACTTATCGTTTATTAAAGTTAGGGAGTTTTTTCGCAGTATAATAATTATTAAAAATATAGCTTATAAAGGTTTCCGTAGCTAAGGCTAAAAGAATTATTATAAGCGCCTTACTAATATATTCGTTTTTATTAGCGAAGGTAATATATAGCGTAGCTATCTTAATAATACCTTTAGTAGCTAGATTAGCTTATATAAGCCTCTTTAATCTTCTCGTAAGTTTAGTGCTTTAGATCTCCTTAGATAAATAGCGCTTACAGCGTTATATATTAGTTAAGGTAGAAGAAAGTATCGATACTTTATATATATATTAAGAGGGTTATTTATTAAGTATTAAATTAGTTTATTAAAGCTATAAGGTATTAGCTAATTTATTAGGATTATTACGATTATTATAATCGATCTAAAAGCTAGGAAAGCTTATAAATATAGGTAATAATTATGCCTTTTTATTAGCTTTTTTAGCTTCTTTAATTAATAGGAGAAAGGTATTTTTTTTAGAAATTAGGCGCGGTGCCTTATTGCCTCGATTAGGCGTGGCGTTTAGTAAGGGAAGGTGCAAAAGGTCTCTCTTAAGCGTTTTAAATCGCTTTTTTAATAGCCTTATAAATTCCTTTTTAACGCGCGATAAATTTAATAATCTAACTATAATAGTTAGATATTTCTTTAGTTATTACTTATTATTTAGTATAAAAGAGGGCTATAAAATGCTAATACCGCTATTTTAGCTATAGGAATATTATTCTTACCCCTTCTCTCTAAAGGAAAGAGAAATCGGCTTAAAATTAATAACTTTAACTTTTTTTTCTTCTAAATAAGCTTTAAATTTAACTAATAGGTTTTTTTTAATAATAGGGGCCTTAGTATAATTAATAAAGCGTATATCTTATACTTAAATAACGGTCTCTTATTTAGGAAGCTATATTTTAAAAATATAGCTATATAGACTTTTAATACTAATAAGATAACTCTTCTAAGCGCGGGGAGCTATCTTTTTTAATCTTATAATTTTTTCCTTTAGCTTTATTATATATACTATATAGCCCTAAGCGTATAGCTAGCTAATATTATATTTATAGGGCAGATTAAGTGCTTTTATAACCCTCTTAAGAGGGCTTTCTTTTTTTTCCTTAGTATTAAACGTTCTTATCTCTTTCTATTCCTACTAACCTTTTAAAGAAAGTATCTACGAATAAAAGGTATAACGCTTCTTAAGCGATATATAAAGGATTATCCGAAAAAAAAAACAACTATATAAGATAACTAAGTTAGCAGGGTTATTAATTAAGGTCGCCGCCGCGGCTATCGTAAATATTATTATAACGTACCTTAGTTATTATTATTATTATCGCCGCTACTTACTTTACTAAAAGAGAAAAGGAAGAGAAGGAGAGGCGAAGAGAAGAAGGGAAGAAAATAAGAGGGGAGGGTTTAGGAAAAGAGAAAGCCTTTTATATCTTTTCTAGCTAAGTTATTATATAACTTACCGTTTTTTACGAGGAAGAGAGTATCGTTACTTTATTTATCTTTACCTCTTATAGCTTCCTACGCTTAGTTTTTTATATCTAACTTTTCGCCCTTACAATATAATAAAGATTAATAATAGTTATATTTTTATAAAATATCGTTAAAAGTAGAGTATTATAGTATATACTAGGCTCTAGGGTTTAAAATTAGTTAGTGACTTTTTTAGTTATTTTTTAGTTAGTTATAACTGACTAACTAAAGTCACGTTTTTTAGTGACTAAATTAGTCACTAACTGACTAAAGTCACCTTAGTAACTAATCTTTAGTTATAACTTTTAGTTATTAGTTAGTTATAACTAACTAATGACTAAAAAAATTAGTTACTAACCTTAATTATTTTTTTTATATTTTAAATAAATACTATAATTTAAGCGCTCTTTAAATATATTTTTTTTAAAATTTTAGTTATTTTAATTCTTTTTTAAGAAAATATAATAGATATAGTATTTTTTTAAAAAAGGTATTATTATAATATTACTATATTAGTAAAGAAAATATAAATAAAATTATTAAATATTATCTCTCTTTATTAAATAAGGCTTTCTTAGTTATAAATTAGTCTTTTTATAATTTTATCTATTTTATTATAATTATTATAAAAATGTTAATAAGAAAACTTATTAATTTTTAAGATTTATTATAAGTAGAAAGAAGAATATAATTTAAGGACTTTTTTACGCTAGGAAGCGTAAATAGCTATACATTATAAGGTTTTATTTTTTAAATATTTTTATATAAATTATAAAAAATAATAATAAATATTTTATTTGCTACCCTATACTAGACCCTTAAAGTACTAACATTTAGTTTTTAAGCTTAATTAAAAGAAAAAAAATAATTTAAAAAATTTAAAAGATATATAAGAGCTTCTTCTATATAGTATATTTTTTCTAGCTTAGTAAGCTTACTATAGCCCTACCTATAAATTATTTTTCCTTTTTTACCTTTTTTTTATTACTGAGTTTTTTTTTCGCATAGAAAACTAGAATATAGATAAAATTTTTATTTCTTTAAAAAAAAACTCCTTTAATAATAGCGTTAAAAATATAAACTAAATATCGTAAAATAAT
>PDHQ01000493.1:0-19264 GCA_003339415.1 Ophiocordyceps camponoti-saundersi (nom. inval.)
AAGAGTAAGAATTTGCGGAATCTTAAATATATATAGAAGATAGAAGTATAATATATAAGTAATTAGGAGGATAATAATAGAAATAGAATATACGTATAAAATAGCGTTAAGATTATAAAAAGCTATAGGATATTAGGGTATAATAAATATAAATGCTAAGTATTAGGGTTAAAAGGGAAAAAATTAATTATATATAATTTATAAATAAATAGAAAAAAGAGAAAGACGGTAAATTATAAAGATAACGAGTTATATAAGATAGGATATAGAAACGTTATTATAGAATAAATTAACTATTATACGTAAAGTACCTTAATAAAGATATAAAGGGTAATTTAACGAGGATAAGAACGGTTACGTAAAAGATAAGAATACGGAGCCGAGAGTATAGAGAGAAGCGTAAAAATTACTAAAATAAATATTTTATAAGGAATATTTATATATACTTCGTAGGAGCGAGTCTTAAAGATGCTATAAAGAAATAAGTTAAATAGTAGATAGCTTACGTAGTTATCTATATTTTATATACGCCGATAGCGACTAACTTTATATATTAAAGGGACCTATAACTATCGTTAGCCGCTAAATTATAAAAGTAAAAGGATATATATATATAAGTTTAAATATATATATAAAGGAATATTCCTAGAACGAATAGCCTAATAATATATATATTAACCCCGTCCTATCCGTATATATACCTAGTTATAGGACATAAACCTAAAAAATCGGTCGAATTATTTAGATTAACTAGTAATATATAAATAGCCTATACGATACGAAAGACCCGCAGAACCCGTATAACGGTATAATAGTATTAAGGCCACTTCCTAGAAAACAGATCCGTAAAGTCCGTGAAATAGCTAATTAGAGGAAATAAACGACCGTAGAATACGTATAGACTAGTACAGCCGATAAGATAATAACGAAACCACTTTATCGAAGATAGATCCGAAAAAAATTATAATATAGCTTATTATACGGGACGACTTATATATATATATATATAATAATACGATACTATAAGACCTATATATATATAATATAGGATAGTAAAGAACCTAGCCCGTTAAAGATAGACCCGTGAAGTTTAGAAAATAGCTTACAGTTACAACTTACTAGAGATAAACGACCCGTACGATACCGACGGGCCGGTACAACCGATAGGGGAGTAATAAATCCACTTGCCCGAAGAAAGTCCTATTAAATTTAGGAGATAGCTTATTAGACGGGACGACCTATAAATACGAGTATATATAGATAAACACCGAGAGACCTATATAATAAGTAGATAGTAACGAACTTAACTCGTTAAAGATAGATCCGTCAAGTAATAAAATAGCTTATAGTTATAAGTTATTTAATATAAACAACCCGTACGATTCCTAGGGACTATTAAGGCTAATAGGATAGCGATAAATCTATATACGTGCCTAAAAAAAGTTCCGTCGAATTTAACCCTAGCTTATTTATAGGACGACCCGTAAATACGAGTACATATAGATAACTATAGACCTATACTATATATATATATATATACGATAGTATAATAAGAGGACGGTAACGAACTAACTTCGTTAAAGATAGATCCGTTAAATTATAAAATAGCTTATAGTTATAATTTATTAGATATAAACAACCCGTAAATACGATACTAAGAGACCGGTAAGGCCGAAAGGATAGTAACGAATTAACTTCTCTAAAGATAGCTCCGTCAAATTTACGAAATAGCTTATTAGACGGGACGACCCGTATATATATATATACGAGTATAGATACTAAGAGATATATATATATAATAGGTAGGAGAGTAACAAACTAACTACGTTAAAGATATATCCGTAAAATTATAAAATAAAATAGTTATAAGTTATAAGATATAAAGGCCGATATTATTCTTACTAACCGGTAATGCGAGTAAGATAGTAACTAACCTACTTACTTAATAGCAGATTAGTTCTAGATAAAATAGTTTATTTTATATAAGCAACCGGCACGATACGTATAGACCCGTATAACACGTATATATAAAAGTTACCGGCAACTTGCTTAAGGCTATTTCGACTATTACGTAAAGAATTATTATATAAGGTCAAGCGGGTATTTATTAATACCGCGAAAGTATTTCGGGATTAATAAAGAGAACTTAAATAAATAGAAATAAATTATATATATAAAAGTAGTATATATATTTTAACAGATATATAGTTAGACGCAGAGGAAGATTAGTATAGGGATAAGAAGAGGGAAGGATAGGCACGATACGCGTAGGCAATATATAAGTAGCGTAGTATACTAAGTTTATATATATAATATTAATTTATTAATAAGGGAACGACTTTAAAGTAAAATAATAAAAGTAAGATATATTAAATAACGCAGATTTATTCTTAAAAAGCCTAAATATGTTTATATAGAATAGTTAACCTAAGCGGGAAAAATAAAATAATAGATAAAGTAGTAACGGTAAAATATAATACGAATCGGGGTTAGGAATTAGAAGTGATAATAAATTATTTTATCTATAGTAAAGTTTCGTATTAGATTATATATAAAATTAGAGGAACGAGGTAAGCAATATAATATATAGGTAATAACCTGATTTCTAGTAAGATAAGATATAGTTAAGAGAGAGGACCCTTTAAATTTATAAAACTATATATAGGGGTATATCTTATATAAGTTCTATATCTTTATTAAATAGTTCTAGTAACGAAGTAATAAATAAAAGAACATATCGGCGCATATCTTATAGAGCGAAGATAATAAGTAAGTTATCGTATATTATAGGAGTAGTGCTAATATTTTATAAGTAATAGCGTATATAACTAACGTTATATATATAATTAGATTAAGGACGTTATAACTAAAAACGTATACTAGATATATTAAGTATTAGGGTATAGGGGAAAGAAAGGTTCGTAAACTAGAAGGATAAGGATAAATTTACGAGTAGTTACTAGCTGCTAATATTTAGGATAAAGATAATAACGTAAGATAAAAAGCGTATAGAAGATAATGAGGGCGGAAGTTTAAATAGTTAACGTAAAGACTTACGATAAGTTATAGGAACCGGTATCGGTATTCCTACTATATAAGCTAAAAGATTCAAAAAACCACTATAGCCTATAATACTAATAACGGCATATAGCGCAATATTCGATATCGTTAGCAAAGAAAGCTATATAAGGATACGAGAGTATTATATTAATAATACTAGTTATAAATACTTTATATTAAGGGACTAGCTAGACTTTATCTTATACTTAGAGAAAGATATAAGGAAGTTAACTAACGTTAAAGGTTTTAATAATTAGGGGATAGAAAGTTAGGCGGAATTTACGGTTTATATCCCGAGTATAAAGGATAAAACGCTATATATCGGAATAGTTAGAACTAGGGCATAGATCGTAGATAATCTTACGGAGGGCCTTATATTAGAATGAGAATAGCTCCTACTAAATAAGGTATATATATTTAGTTCGATAAAGATAGTTTAGATATATTTATATATAGGCTTATATATACTAGCAGAGGTTTATAGAAAATAATTATAAATTTTAGGCTAAAGTATATATCTCGGATAATACTTACTATATAGATTTATAACTATATCCTTAATCCGTTAATTCTAGATATCGTAAAATACTAGGAAAAGATATAATAATACCGGACGTAGGAGGGTAGGGGAGGTAGGGTCTATTTAGCATTATTATAATAGATAACGCTAATAGCTAGAATAAAGGTAACTAAAGCGGGATAATATATCTTTAATAGCGGAGGTAAGAAGACCGGCATAAACGCGTCCGCTTCCTTAAGTAAAGGATAATATAGCGTTATTAATAGCCGTAATAATAGCGGAGGAGATAGCCTATTATATAATATAATTTTCGCATCGCTTCGCTAGGGTAGACGGAGGTTACGAGAGAGAATCGGTACTTATTAAGTCGATCACGTTTACTAGAGACGGCGACTCGCTCTAAGGAGTGAGGTCGATTAAGTCGGTAAGTAGTGCGAAGAGGGGAGAAGGTAAACGACTAGCAGGTATATTAAGAGGTATTATAATAAGATAAGGGTAGTGTAGTTAGAAATAACGTAGGCAATTTAGGTTATAGCGGGTAGAAATAGATAGCTGCCGCTAAGGTATATATATTAAGGTAGAAGGATAAAAGGGTAAAAGGACGGAGGGGTAGCTTATATATAGTTTTTTTTTATCTACGTAGGTATAGGTTATAGCGTATATTAATAAGATTATAAAAATATAATACGCTAAATATATAGAGTTATATAATATTATACGATAAAGTATAAAAATACTAAAAAATTTAAATAGGGTTTTATATTATTAATATAGGGAGGGAGGTTTACTATATATACTAAAAATAGACTAGTAATAAGCAGGTATCCCTAGTTAAGGAAGTGGGAAAGAACTATACAAGGTCCTATAATATGTATATATATATAAGGGATTATTCTAAAGTTTCGGGCCTTAATTAAATTACTCTTCCTAAAACGCTCTCTCTACCTTCTATCGTTATATTAGAAATTAAATCCTTATCTCTTTTCCTATAGAAAATTACTATATACCTTAACTAGCTAAGGTTAAAGATCTTAACCTTATGCTAGTTAAAGAGTAGGATTACGTATAATAATACGCTAAGGTAGGTATTAGCTAGGCTAGTATAGGGTATCGTTAAAGGCAAAAAACGTAGAAAGTTAATCGACTATCTTATAATTTCTTTAACTTATCTAAGGAGCATTACTTAAATAGCTATAGGAATTAAGCTAAAGAACGTTCCGATACCACGATATAAAATTTATATAATAATAGAAAACCGAATAGAATAGTCACGTGTTCGTCGAGAGATTTCGCTTCCTTAACGCTAGTTTGCTATTATTATTTTTAACGTCCTCTACTATAGCGAGGCTATAATACTAGTTCCTATCTTATATTATTAACCTGCCACGATACTAGGCATAAGTATACGATCGGCAATCGTGTTAAAACCGATCTAACGTATATTTAGGACGAATTCTAGAACTAAACAAAGCTATAGTATTAGCTTATTATATCTAAAGCTAAGATAGATAATAGAAGCTTACCTATCCCTTACCTATAAGAATAGCTAGTTATCGTTCTCCGCCTCTCCTCTCGATATTATATATACTAAAATAGTATCGCTAAATATTCTCAAGGTATTAAAGCGGAGAGCACGATTCGTATAAGTTTAATATCGGTTTTCTTTTAAATACTAGCTACTAACTATTTAAGCCGCTTTTTACTTACTTAATCGCACTATATTAGCACGTTATAAATAGAGAACTCTATTCGGGTATCTTCGAGGTTAGCTAGGATTATATAACGTAGAGTTCTCTTTAATCTTAGTTTTCTCGGCCGATCTTAGTTATTTTCGAGCCTTTAACTATCGAGCATACCTAGTTACGAGGAAAGTCTTACGTAAGTAAGAGGATTCTCCTAATTAAAGACTATATCTCGGTTATATTGCCGGATATATTTCCTCTACTTAATTTCTTATTTAAGTTCTATCTTTTTAACGAAATACGTTCTTATTAATATTTATATTATTTTTATTAAAATAATATTCTACTATAATAACGAGAGCTAATAACTATCCTCTACTAAAGTAGAAAATCGGCTCTTAACGATTAAACTCCTCGACTAGAATATATATACTAAGCTTAATATAGATATTACTATAATACTACGAGACGCTTACTATTAACCTAGCACCTAGGAATAACCTTAAACTACTAGGTTACGATAGTTCGCTACTATAGCTTTATAAGCTATTAGCGAGGCACTAAAGGAGGAACCTAAAGAATAACTAAAGTATTAGTTACTACTAGCTAATAATAATCTCTTACTAGCGATAACTAATACTTTACTAAAAGCTCCTAGATCTAGATTAGGGACTACTAAACTTAATAATTAGTTAGTATAGAGATACTTAACTCTACTAATAATTAACCCGAATATAAAAAAAGAAACCTTTTTCGCTATATCTATATCCTCCGAGTACTTTTACGGTTTCTAAAGAACTTCTTTAATAGCCGTATAAAGGCTCTATCCTACGACCTTAAGCGTTTGCGAACTAAGTATATAAATATTTAGATAAAATTTTTCTAGTATTAAGCGATATAGGATAAGTTAGAGAAACTTAGGTCTCGCGATACCTATTAACTATCGACGAATAACTAGATATTAAGCTACTAAAGATAGGTATTTATCTATAAGTTCGATAAAAATAGCTTTAATACGAAGTATAAAGCTTATATAGTTATTTAAGGCGATCTTTAAGAAGAGTCCAGCTTACCTCTCTATGCCTTAACCTTGCCGACGAAGTCTTATAAACTACTAACAGGTCTCGTAGTATCTTATAACCTTAAAGTATATTAATTTAACCTTATTAACGCCTTCCTAAACTCTACGCTGCGATAAGATAAGTAAGTATTTTATTAATTACGTAATAGTTTTAAGTAACCTAGCAAAGTTATGCTCCCCTCTTTAATACGAGACTTTTTCGGCTTACCTTCTTCGTAAGGGTTTTATTTCTCCTAAAAAGATAATTATATCTAGACTAAGGATTCCCTAATTCTTTTCCTTTATATCGATAATCTTAGCCTAATATATCTACCTTAAGATAAGGGGGTAAGGTCTTCCTTAATAAATATAAGAAAGATTTTATAATCTTAGATTTAGGAGGTTTATCGTAGTTCCTTAGATTAATATATAACGGGATAGGACGATATAATAAATTTTTCTCCCGTAATAAGCGTATACTAAGAAACTTAATATAAAGTTTAAGATATAAATATAGAAGAAATTCTCTAAGGCGTTTTCGCTTAAGAAACTCTTTCTATAAGAGGGATAAATAACTCCCTAGTAAGTAATATTATACTAACTACCTATTAACTCTATTAGTTACGTAGTAATTATTATTTAGTAAGATCTTATAGAATCTATTAGATATATATATTTAAGCTATATTCTAGAATTTGCTTTTCCTTTACTAAACCCGAGACCTATACCTTACGTTCTGCGGAAACGAGTCGAAATCCGCACTACTACACGCGGAATACTTTAATAGTACTTAATTCGCAAAGATACCTAAGAGGAGGAGTACTTTCGGATATATTATACGTCTCTTTAGTGCCGTATTTTAATATAATTAGGAAACTAAGAAACGATTACGATAAGCACTACTAAAGTAGAACTGCTTGCCCTTACTTCTATAGCGAAAGAACTAATCGCCCTCTATCGCCTCGGCGATAAACTTCGTATTATTCCCTCGAACCCTCCGAAGTTTTTTTATAATAATATATAAATAAGACGCTTACTAATAGAAGATATATTAAAGCTATTAACTAGGCTGCAATATATTAATATTTTTTTTTTTTTTAGTATTAGCTATAACGGGAGATTTAAGATATATATATTAAGATCGCTCGGATCTAAACTTTAGCTAAGGTTAAAGATAGGTTTATAAAACCTATTTAAGGATAATTACTTAAGGAATTGCAAAACGAACTTAGGCTTTAAGGTAAGGCTAATTAGCTTACTACGAGTTATATATATCCTACTTTGCTTTATATATCTTATTTTAACTTATATTCTAATATTATTATTTGCGTAGGCGTTATTCTTCTAGATTTACTAGATATAGACGATTTTGCACTATCTTAAAAGTCTAGTTACGACTCCGTTAACGACGCTCCCTCTCGGCGTCCACTTAACGCTACTAAGTAAGAGTAAGTTTATAAGGATAGGGTATTCTCGCAGGCTAGGTAATAGTATAGTGAAGATACGGAGGCGATAGGAGGCCGCTATGCTTATTTTTAACCTTAGAGCTATCCTCTAGCTTAATAACCTCCCTTTCTTCCGCGGGGTTATCGTTATTAGGAATAGTAATAGCTAACCGAGTAGACGAACCGGCCATTTTAGTAGCGCGCTAGAATATATAACGACGGGCTTAGCTAGCCTAGATATATAACCCGCAGGCCCTATATTAAAACCCTTCGAGAGAAACGCAATAATCGAAAAGGTAGGCTAGAGTTCGTCGACGCGGGTATTACTTATAAGGTATAGCGTTAGTAGAACCGCGACTCTATATAAGGAGCGCACGGAAATATCCGTTATTACGCACGATTCGACTTCTAACTATCTATAACGGAGTCGTAATAAGGGCTCGGAGGGTAACGTTACGTATAGGCGTAGCGAGTGCTCGTATCTCGGCGTCCTAAAAAAAAGCTTCGTATTATTTTTTTTTTTCTTCTAAGAGTCCTAAATATAGAGGATCTATAGGGAGAGACTTATATTAATATATAGCATATTTAATATATTATTTATCTAGGGATCGGCTATTACGATACTAAGCAGGCGGTATTTTCTATTAATACCCCTTTATATAAGAACGGGAAACTCTATTTTTAAAAGTAATATAAAGAAGAAGAAAGAAGCTACCGAAGGAAGGAGAAGAAGAGGATAAGCGAAGAAGAAAGGTAGAAGAGGATAAGGAAAGAAGAAAAGAAAAAGAGAAAGGGAGAAAGGAAAAGGGCTATTTATACCCTCTAAGGATATCTTATCGAGCCTGATTAATTTATAGGTGCAAAAAAGCAGTAAACGAACGGATATCTCCCTTAGGGAATAGGAAGAGTAGTAAACGGGTTTATCCCTTAGGAGATAAGAAAAGCAGTAAACAAGTCTATCCCTTAGGGACGGGAAGGACGATTAACGAGTTTATCGCCTAAGGGATAAAAAGAGCAGTTAAAAAGATACGTACGTAGAGTCTTTTACGTTTTTTTTTTTTTTCGCTTTAGGGTTTCGATAATCTCTTCTTACGATCTTTAAAGATAAGGTTCCGGCTTATTAGATACTTCTAAATAAGCTTATAAGCCTAAGTAGGTGTGTTATGTATACGTATATAAGAAAGTGTCTCCTTTATACCGTGAAAGTAAGTATTAGTTTTAGAAATAACGGTTGCAAACGCAAAAAGGAAACGGTCTTTAGAGAATAGTTATAGGTATATATCTAAGCGGTAAGATTAAGGCGTTATTATTTATATTTACTACTTATAAGAAAGGATATCGGTCCCTATTACGTTTTCGGATAAGACTTAAGAGATAATATCTAAATCTAAAAAATGAGGGGTAAAGGAAAATTATTATACGGTTTATTAGCTAGACAAGTTAGAGGCTAAGGGATTAAATAAGCTAATTATAGGCATAAGAAATAGGCTTAATACGAAGATTAATAGGTGCCCTTGTTAATTAATATATGTATATATCCTTTAGGAATAACTGCCCCTTATACGGGCAGTTAAGCAAATGTTAGTTATATGACCGGAATAACGCTATTCCTTTTTAACCTTCCCCCTCTAGCTAGTCTATTACTAATACTAAAGTAATAAATTAAAATCTGAAAATAAAATAGATAAAAGGAAGGATAAAGAGCAAGCTAATAAATAAGAAAGAAATAAATAATAGGAAGAAATAAGCTATAATAGCCTAGTAAATAATCAGATCTCGCTAGATCCTATTATAGATAAAGACTTTATAGATAATGCTATCCGGTTAGGTTTATTAAGTGCCTTAATAATATCTAAAGTTTATTTAAAAAGAACCTAATTATTACGGAGTTCTTTTCGTAACTTATTATTCTCTTACTTAAGTGCTTAGAGTCTGCTATTAACCTATATTATCCACTTAACAGGAGGCGATAAATATCTAGGTTTAAGGTTATAGTTATTAGCCTTAAGGAGAGCATTAATCTTCTTTTATATTCTAGTTATAAATACCTCTCTATCCTCTTTATTATCCCTAACGGTTACTAAACTAGTTATTAATTTAGCTACTATTATCGGCTTAGTAGCGGTATTCTCTATAAATACGTTATCTATTTATTAGCTAACGACTTATCTATTATTACTTAAGGAAGAGTTAGAACTAGAAATAGCGATAGGAGGAGCCTTATTAACTACAGGGGTCTAAGCTAGGGCTCTTCTACTTAGCATATCCTATTTAAAATAGCTTATTTGTTTCGTTATACGACCCTTACTTACAGGTTTCACCTTAGTAGCTATTGCTAGCGATAATAATAATATTATAGCTAATATCGTCGGTGGTGGCTTTCTTACTAGCAGTTTTTATCGCTTGTGCTTCGTGGCCGCCTAATAGTCTGCTCTATCCCGTGCTACCTTATCGAGTAATCGTTTTAGCGTGCCTTAGCCGGCATTTAACGACTTAATAGGGGCCACTATAGTTTATATAGTGTTATTATTAGGGCTTAGGTTAGTCTATAGTTTATCGATCCGCTTAGCAGTCTTCGCTAGCGCTATACGTATTTCTATCTTATTACCCGACGCCGGGTGCAATATGTGATAGATTCGACGTAATGCTGCCTAATAGATCTAACGTCTAAAGTATCCGATTTAAACTTCCGTTATGCTATTAATCGAGAGGTTATTAGGAGGGTTTTTAATATAGTCGTTAACCTTAAGCGTTAAGCTATAGAAGTCTTATAGAGGCGTTCGGGCTAAGATAAAGAATATAATGCTAACGTTGTTAGCGATAAGGAATAGCTCCTTTAGGGTATATAGGTATATAGGTAGGTACTATAACTCGAGGGCCTCTACTTTAGAGACCCCCTATAACTTAGCAATACGGGGTGTAATAACTTTATTTTCTGCTTTTATCTATATCGTCCTAATAACTAGCTAAGCTACCTATTAGCTATCCTAGGCTTTATTTTTAAAGTTACTATTAGCTAGCTTAATTATGTGATTTGTTACTTTCTTCTAAGATCTTAAAATCTTAATCTATTTAAGACGGTAATCGCAGGTAAGGTAAGCGTATGCCTTATTAAATCCTACCTTAGAAGCTGCTTATATAGGAGCCGCTATATTAGCTAGCTTATTAGAGTCTGCTAGTAGAGGTGAAGGGTGTTCGTCCGTCAGCTCCCCTTTAGCACTTTATCCTAGTCTGCGGAAAATAAAGTTCGTATCCTACGACTAAAGGAAGTAGTCGTATAGTATACTTATAGGTGGGATATATTTGTCCGGGCGGATAGAACGCTTCTTATCGCGATAAGTCTTATAAAATACTTTAAATAATGCTCCTCTAAAGTCTTTATCTTTACTATAGATATCGAGCTTGCCCGATAGTTAGCATAGCAAGTTTTCGTTATCGGAAATAGAGTTAGGTGTATCTTCTCGAGTTCTCGTATCCTAAGATGCGCTCGTTATAGGGGCCTTATCCTTAGATAGTCGCGGGGCTATCTTAAAGAAAAAAAAAGGCAAGGAATATATAAATAGGTTATAAAGAAGCTCGAAAAATAAGGGTGCACGATAGTGCGGTTATTTTATAATACGTGGTTAGTTAAAAGGTTAGTATTATAAGAGGATAAAAAGGTAAGGTTATAAAATATAAAGCGGGGAAGAGAAAAGTTATATAAGAAGAGAAGAAGGAAGGAAAATAACGTAGTCACACTTAAAGTTTCCGCAGGCCTGCCAGCTTGCTAGGTAGCAGCTAGTTATTAGGTCTTAAATAGTTAGGTTAGTTATAGCATTTTCTTTAGCGAGTCCTTACAGAATAACAGCCCTTAGGCCCCTTTAATAGACAAATAGTTAATGTGCCTTAGTGTCTAGGATATCCTCCTAACCTGGTGATATAGCTTAAACGGCCTAATCCACGTTAGCTTAAGTTTCTATATACTAGGGGTTAGACTAGACTCGTCTCTCTTATTATAGATAGATATCCTATAATATATAATCTTATTAAACTTACCTCTAGCTGCCTATCTCCGGTATTTAGCTTAGCTTATAAATTCTATAATAAGGTTAGCATATCTCCCTTATAGGGGCTATTCTACCTGCTCCCTAGATCTTAAAGCTTCACGTAGTAATCCTATAGATTAAAATAGGTTTAGACCGGTCTAGGCTGTTCCGTAGAGTACTTTAGTAGGTAAGTAGCCTAAGGTCCTAATAACCCTATAGTTAAGTTACCGCATAACTATTAGCAGATATTCGGACTAAGTGTTCTTAGGAGGCTATAACCCCTTTAAGAGTTACTAGAAGATCTTATTTATTACCTTAACTAAACCTATACTGCGATACGACTTAGATAGCGCCGTTACTTAAAATATATCTCTTACCGTTAAGAAGGCTAAGACTTCCCTTAATAAAAAAGCAGAACCTAGGTTAGAGTAGATAGCTATAAGTATAATCGTAATAAAGTCTAGCTAATTCCTTAAGCTAATAATAGTCTCCGAGGCTCCTATTATTCGGCAGGCTATAAGCTATATAAAGCGAGAGAAGTAATCGACTAATACTAGCATAAATTTAGTCCTATCTGTAGCCGTTAGGAATAGTCCTATATAGTCTATAGTAAGGACCTAAAAGGGTGCTAAAATAAAGATTAGCTAATCCGGCGCCTTCGGCTTACGGTTAGAATATAAAATATATTCTCTATAACTTACTATATAGGATATAATATCCTAAGCTATTCTAGGCTAGAAGATATATATATAAAGTAGTCGACGCGTAGTATCTAGCCTAAAATAGCTACTTAAATCGTAAGCTTAGTAGAGTGCTTGCGGGATCTCGTGCCGGAGAAGGTATCTCTGCTACTTAGTTAAATAACTCCCTCGATATAGTAGGGTATTCGTTTATATTAACTATTTAAAAAATGCCGCCTATTGTCTAATACGATTCGCCGAGATATAGTTAAGCTTGTTAGGAACCTTGCTATATTATAGCTAATTTACTATATCTGCGTAGTAGTAGTCTATATAATAGTCTAATAGCCTCGACGCCCTATCCGCCTCTTTTACAAGTGCTATAGCTACTCGGAGGTCTACTCGGGTCTTATTATCTTATTTTTCCTAGGTTTATAAGGCTAATAAGGTATTCGATTAGAGTGTAGTTAGTTATAGCAAAGGGGCGCCTATCTTATTAGTAGGTGGTTTCTTAAGGGGTATACCCGCTAAGTGTTTAAGGAGCGCCTTATAGCCTTATAGGCTATCTTTCTATTTCTATAGTCCGGTATTTATATTAACTATTCCCTAGTTAGTAACGTCCGTAGCTTAGTATTCGTTAGATAGGAAGATAGTCCTAGATAAACTATTCGCAGCTTGGTTTCGCGAACCCTTAATGTGGGCAATCTTAATATTTAGCAGTCGCAGCTTAGTCACCTATCGAGCGTAGATACCTTTATAGCCCTTAGACGTTAGAAACTATATAATAGGGAAGTAGTCTATAAAGATAGTTAATTTATCTACTATACGAAATAGATATTAGTAACGACGGCAGAATTTAACTAAAGTATAAAGTTCTCGCTTATATATTCTATAGTTGCGCTATATCTTCGTAAAGAGAAAGGAGTCGTATAAGATCGGTACTAGGCTATCTCCTTATTCCTATAGGATAATGTAACCTGCTCCGAACCTTAAAGTATTTATATATATAAGTACCGGCTTATTAAGTTAAGGCCCGTAGATAGCTACTACTACTTCGGCGAGAGACTTAAGGATCGTGAAGGATAAAGCCTTAGATGGCCCCTATAAGAAGGGAATATTTCTAGTAAGTCGCGTTAATAGTCGGGAGAACTCCGCGCAATTAACTATCTATCTCCGGCAAGGTCCGATTACTCTAAGAAATGCCCTAACTTACTTCTAGTTCGTTAGCACCGGCTATTCTTAGATTTTCTAAAGCCTCCTAGGCTTAATTATAATCCGTCTACCTATATAATACGTCTATCTTACTGCTAGGATTTCTATTATGCTAAGAAAGACCTTCTTAAAACTTAACCGGAGCAAGGCCTATAATAATCTAAGTAGAAAGTAGTCCCTAATAAACGCTTATTATTCCTCGAATATAGTATATTTTAAGAAGATATCGTCTATATAGTTATTAAGAGGCGCGATATAATAGCTTTTAGTAGGGACCGCTAATAGAGATAGTTCGGGCAGAGGTTCGGGTATAGCCCTAAATGCTAGCTTCGTTATTTCGGTGAAGCTATAAGCTACGGATTAGGTTCCCTGAGGGAGCCTTATAGGCTGCAATTAGGAAAAGCTAGGGATTTAAAACGCTAGAACGTGGCGCAGTTTAGATACGATAAGTATAGCCTAGTAGCTATACTTTAAGTCGAATATACTAAATAAACCTATTCTTAGACCTAAGAGTCTATTATAGAGCTCCGATAGTAACGGGATAGTAGTGCCTAGCAAGTCTTCGTTAACGTTATAGTAGTTAATTATTAATCGCATTTCGGCCTATAGGTTAGACTCGTCCTTAACCACTATAATAGGTTCCGCTAACTATTAGCTTAACTCGCTATTAGCCGCTGCTATATACTTATAGATTCCTGAGTTAATATTCTTACGAATAATTTTATTTATCTAGTATTATTCTAGGGCACTCTATCTCTTCTTTCTGCTACGGCACCATAGTTTAGTTCCCGGTATAATCCTTAGATAATGTAGGAATAAGTCTATAGGTAGCATATCGCGTATATCCCGACCCTTAAGGTTACGATAAGTATAGAACGTGCGTGCGATCTCCTCTCGTAAGTGATCCGGGACTAAAGGTCCGAGCGTGATACTATAAGTATTAAACTATGCTATAACTGAATATTTATTAATAGAAGTGTTAATTTCTTGTCGCTAAACTCTCCTCTATATTAGGAATAGTAACGCCGATAGCCTATCTGCCTATAGCCTAGGCTAGTATTATCTACTTAAACTTTATTTAGTTATAAGTCTAGCAGCTAGATCGCTCTATAATTATAGGGGACTATTAAGTACGGTCTCTGCAGCAGCTATAATTAAGGAAAGGAGATTAGAATCGACAAGGGGAGAATAGTAAGAAGCAAAAGCATAATTTATATAAAAGTCTATCTAAGTCTGCATATATATAGCCTGCCTTATTAATCTAGGGGCGTAGCTTATAAATAAAGTAATCGGGTCTGTGATAAAATATATAAAGTCTAAACTAATAATAACGTTTCTAGTTAGTTGCAGTTTTATAACCTGCCTAGGTCGGCGCTAATAACCTAGTTTAACGATTTAGTCTAGTTATCGTTATTATTCTTAGAAGTTAAGTCCTTAGAAGAGGTCTCGGAGTCGTTCTCGTTATCGCTATCTATACCCTCGGACGTTAATTTAGGGAGCCTAATAAACTTCTTTAAGATAGGCGGGGCGTTAGGCGCTAGAACTAACTTCTATCTTAGCGATATAGCTATTAGCGGGCCTTATAAGGCTACCGGCGTATCACCTTAATTACGATCCCTAATTATTAAAGTGCCGGTCTTAATATAGATAACGGCGTTAACGTTAAAGAGCTAAGGCATTCCTAATAGGAGGGGTAGGTTATCGACCACGGTATTATTTTTAGGCTTAATAATCGCCTAGACTTCTCTAATTACCCTAGAGACGTTCACACTTAGGATAGTAAAGTTATAGATAGGAATACGTGATCCGTCCGCGACTTTTATAGCTAGCTTGCTAAACCTAATATCCTTCAGGTTTATAACGGGGACCTTATTACGATCGGCAAAGTCGTAATTAATAAAACTTGCCTAAGACCCTTAGTCTGCTATTATATTTTTATCTGCTAGCTTTAAGGACTTATCCTTACTATCGACTTAGAATAAGATAGTGCATAAAACTCTAAAGGTCTTATAGCCCCTAGTTTCTTTAATTAAACGGGTATTAGTATCTTACCTAGCTAGGTTAACTCTATTACTATTAATATATACTACCTTAGACTTGCCCTTGCCCTTGCCTTTAGCCTTTATCTTTATAGAGGTCTGTCTCTTACGTAACGAGAGGTGCCTAAATTACTTAGCCCCTTTTAGACTTACTTGCTAGAAATCTACTAGATTAATAGGCATAATAAATCTTTTCGCTAGTTTAATCTAATTAATATCACCTAAGCTATCTCTTGCCTAAACTTCTGCTAAACCTTTAGCTCTCTTCTTCTTATTAGCTATAGTGCTCTTCCTAGCATTAGATGGTCCCGGCCAATTAGGCACTTTAGGTGCTTTATAATAAAGGGTTACCTTTAGATTAGAGTTATTCTTAAACGTTTCTTCTAAAAGCGTTAGGTTAATTAATCTTTTCTTAATAGCTAGTTTGCTAAGGCCGGCTGCTATAACTAATACTATAAGTGCGTTACGAACTATCTTACTAAGTTTAACGTTATCTCTATCTATTATAGCTAGGGATTAAAGCTTGCGAGCTATAGTATTAGTGTTATTAACGCTATATATATTACCTTATGCGGACTTATCGATTCCTAGACTAATAATATTAGAATAAACGTTCCTAGTGCTATCTGCAGGTATATTATAGAGTTTGTTAATTAGACCTTAGTAGAGGTTCCGTTCTAAGAGGTTTTAATATCCTAGGTTAACCTAATACGCCGCAATAGCTTATATTATCGGTAGAGGTGCAGCAAATGCCTATTAAGGGGGCTTCGAGCCTCTGTTAGCTGTGGTCAGACCTCTTAAAATGTCTTTCTCCTAGCCTTAAAGATGCTGCGCTTCGGGAGTAATATAAGATATAGCATAGTGCCCGGGTTGCCCGTATTTGAAGCAAATAACCTAGTCTGGTGGAAGAGAAAGTAAACTATTTATATATATATTAGTCGAATCTTTCGGGTTTGCCTAGGTAACTTGTCTGCTATCGTTACTACCACGGCCCCCGCGATAGGCTTCACGGAACTCGCGATACTTACTCTAGCGGTTATTCTAGCGGTAGTTATTTAAAGGGCGATAAGACCTACCTCGACCTCCTTGGTAGGTCCCACGATTTAAGCTATTAAGACAGTCTATCTAGTCTGGGCGAATATTGTTACTAGGATGCCCCGTCTAGTTAGGTTAGTCCTAATAGCTTGCCGTAGTTATATTAGCAGTGGCCTAGGGAGTTAATACTTGCTAGCGGGGCTTATATCCTAGTCTCTCCTTAACTAACGTATTAGGGGAGTGGCTAAACTTCTCTTAGAAGAGCTATCGTATAATTAAAGCTATTACTGCCTGCTTACGGGCCTAGCGCTTAACTTATTCCGTGAGACGAATATCCTTAGCTGCTTAGACGATGTCCTATACTTCTGCAAGACTTAAAGCTATTATAGCTCGTTAAGTAGTTATAATATATCGAAGTTCTTAGTCGGCTATGCCCGTGATAAACTTTTAGATAATTATACCGAGTATAGCTATCTCTAGTAGGGGAAGGACTTATATAGCCGATACCCGGTCTTATCTTCTAATAGACCGAAGCATCTAGCAAGTGCGATTATAGTACGTCTAGAGTAACTTACTATCTTACTAGCTAAATATTATTAGCACTCGAGGTTACTATAAGATATAGTTTAGAGCAAATCTCTCTTTAAGTAATATTTGCAAGACTTTTAAGTCCGCTTTAGTTACTATACTATTCTTAGCATTAATATAGACGTTATAAAGTAATGCGTTGCCGTTAATAAAGGGCATCTAAGGATTAGGATATGAAAGGTGAATAATATAGGACTAGGGTTATTACTAGTATATAGCTTAGATTAGTTTCCCTCGAAAGAGGAAGAAATTAAGCAAGCAATTAGCCTCTAACCTTATCTTCACAGCTTTTATAAAAGTCGTATATCGCAAGTTAAGTCTTAGAGAGGACCTTAAGATAAAAACTCTACTAAATAGAATTATAACTTTATTTTTAACTCTATACTTTTATATTATAAATTACTAATTTAAATACTTACTCTAGGGTCCCTAGCACTTAATTAAGTTAGTCTTATCTTCCCTTCTCTTTCTTCTCTTATCTCTATATAGAAAACCGACTCCTTATTATTTTCTCTATAGAGAATTACTATCCGGCTTTTTCCCCTATAGCTAGAGACCCCCCCTTATATTAGTTAAAGCCTTTAGTTACCTAAGAAGTTACGCTACTTAGGTATCTACTACGCTTACTTAGGGTATCCTTCTTCCCCCGCTAAAATAGCTTATATTTAAAAAGGTATTATATATTATACTCGTTTATATATAAAATTTTATATAGGATCGTTATTATCGTTATAACTAAGTAGTATATTAATAACTAGAAATATTAGCTTATTTAACTATATTATTATATCTTATAAAGCTTTAGGTATTCGCTTCTTAATCCTTAAAGAAATAGTAATAGTAGTAGCTATCTCTTTACGCAAATTATCGAGCTCTTCCTAAGATACTTCCTAAAGGTTATCTATTAACCTAAATACCGGTTAGGGTAGAGGGAGAAAGATATTAGTGCTTATTATAGAGAGTATTAATCCTAGGGTATAGGATTATAATTCCCTAGCACTAAACTCGAGAGCTATTTGGTAGATATAAAAATATAGGTATACGTTATCGGACGAAATATCCTCGCTAACGTAAGCGAAGGGGTTATAGTCTTCGTCGGCGAATATTTCGGAGCTAGTATTATCCGATATAATATTATCCTAGCTAGTAAAGGGAGAATCGTAATATAGGTTATAATAATCGTAAGTATAATACCCGGTATAGGTATATTAAAGGAGGTATTAGAGTATAAAAGGATATTATTCCGAGAGGTTAAGTTAGATATAATAGGAAGGGGGCAATAACTTATAAGTATTAGGGTTAATTTTATTTATCGATCCCCTTAGTATACTTATAGGATAAGAGAAGTAATAAAAATAAAAGATATATAAGAATAATAATAAGATAGGAGACGAATAAGAGAAAGAGAAATAACGGGTATATACCTAAAAATCGATATTCTCGAAATATAGTATATTCTAATATAGATAGAGGCGATATAGGTAGAATACTCGGTTTTAATAAGTAATCGTAATATCCGAATATTTACGATCGAATAAAGTATAGCGGGTATTAAGTAAATATAAGGTATTATCGCAATTAATTTAAGATCTTATATAAGAGGACTAAGGTCGCGGTTAGGCCGTTATTCTAGTCTTTTATTAGAGGTAAGGGAGGCAAATAGAGAAG
This sequence comes from Ophiocordyceps camponoti-saundersi (nom. inval.), assembly GCA_003339415.1. Classification (NCBI taxonomy): domain Eukaryota; kingdom Fungi; phylum Ascomycota; class Sordariomycetes; order Hypocreales; family Ophiocordycipitaceae; genus Ophiocordyceps; species Ophiocordyceps camponoti-saundersi. The sequence continues at coordinate 19,015 of PDHQ01000493.1, forward strand.
AGAACAGGGAAATAGGGGCTAAAAAATAAAGAGTATCGAATAAGATAGTTAAAGGGGGCGGAGATAGAAGGAAGATAGGATAAGTAGGGGAGGAGGAGAAGGAGAGGGGGAGTAAAATAGTATTAATATATATAATAATAGTGCTAATACGTAAAATATTAAGTAACGATAGGACTTTTTTTTTCTTACGGATATATTAGAGTTAAGGGAGTATATAAATAGATCTCCGGAATAGTATCCGACGGCCGTA
>PDHQ01000494.1:0-19239 GCA_003339415.1 Ophiocordyceps camponoti-saundersi (nom. inval.)
CCGAGGAATTAGTAGACTATTATTTTTTAAAAAGGAAATAGATAATAGGGATATATTTGCGAGCGGATAAAGTATAATAAGAGGGAAGAGTAAGAATCTGCGGAATCTTAAATATATATAGAAGATAAAAGTATAATATATAAGTAATTAGGAGGATAATAATAGAAATAGAATATACGTATAAAATAGCGTTAAGATTATAAAAAGCTATAAGATATTAGGGTATAATAAATATAAATGCTAAGTATTAAGGTTAAAGAGGAAAAAACTAATTATATATAATTTATAAATAAATAGAAAGAAGAGAAAGACGGTAAATTATAAAGATAATAAGTTATATAAGATAGGATATAGAAATATTATTATAGAATAGATTAACTATTATATATAAAGTACCTTAATAAAGATATAAAGGGTAATTTAACGAGGATAGGAACGGTTATATAAAAGACAAGAATGCGGAGCTAAGAGTATAGAGAGAAGCGTAAAAATTACTAAAATAAATATTTTATAAGGAATATTTATATATACTTCGTAGGAGCGAGTTTTAAAGATACTATAAAGAAATAAGTTAAATAGCAGATAGCTTACGTAGTTATCTATATTTTATATACGCTAATAGCGACTAACTTTATATATTAAAAGGACCTATAACTATCGTTAGCTGCTAAATTATAAAAGTAAAAGAATATATATATATAAGTTTAAATATATATATAAAGGAATATTCCTAGGACGAATAGCTTAATAGTATATATATTAACCCTGTCCTATCTATATATATACCTAGTTATAGGATATAAACCTAAAAAATCGGTCGAATTATTTAGATTAACTAGTAATATATAAATAGCCTATACGATATAAAAGACTAGTAGAACCCGTATAACGGTATAATAGTATTAAGGCCACTTCCTAGAAAACGGATCCGTGAAGTCCGTAAAATAGCTAATTAGAGGAAATAAATAACCGTAGAATACGTATAGACCGGTACGGCCGATAGGATAATAACGAAACTACTTTATCGAAGATAGATCCGAAAAAAATTATAATATAGCTTATTATACGGGACAACCTATATATATATATATATAATAATACGATACTATAAGACCTATATATATATAATATAGGATAGTGAAGAACCTAGCCCGTTAAAGATAAACCCGTAAAGTTTAGAAAATAGCTTATAGTCACGACTTACTAGAGATAAACGACCCGTACGATACCGACAGGCCGGTATAACCGATAAGGGAGTAATAAATCCACTTACCCGAAGAAAGTCCTATTAAATTTAGGAGATAGCTTATTAGATAGGACGACCTATAAATACGAGTATATATAGATAAACACCGAGAGACCTATATAATAAGTAGATAGTAACGAACTTAACTCGTTAAAGATAGATCCGTTAAGTAATAAAATAGCTTATAGTTATAAGTTATTTAATATAAATAACCCGTACAATTCTTAGGGACCGTTAAGGCTAATAAGATAGCGATAAATTTATATACGTGCCTAAAGAAAGTTCCGTCGAATTTAACCCTAGCTTATTTATAGGATAACCCGTAAATACGAGTATATATAAATAACTATAGACCTATACTATATATATATATATATATAATAGTATAATAAGAGGACGGTAACGAACCGACTTCGTTAAAAATAGATCCGTTAAATTATAAAATAGCTTATAGTTATAATTTATTAGATATAAACGACCCGTAAATACGATACTAAGAGACCGGTAAGGCCGAAAGGATAGTAACGAATCGACTTCCTTAGAGATAGCTCCGTTAAATTTACGAAATAGCTTATTAGACGAGACGACCCGTATATATATATATATAAGTATAGACACCGAGAGATATATATATATAATAAGTAAGAGAGTAACGAACTAACTACGTTAAAGATATATCCGTAAAATTATAAAATAGAATAGTTATAAGTTATAAGATATAAAGGCTAATATTATTCTTACTAACCGGTAGTGCGAGTAGGATAGTAACTAACCTACTTACTTAATAGTAAATTAGTTCTAGATAAAATAGTTTATTTTATATAAGCGACTAGCACGATATATATAGACCCGTATAATACGTATATATAAAAGTTACCGGCGACTTGCCTAAGGCTATTTCGACTATTACGTGAAGAATTATTATATAAGGTTAAGCGGGTGTTTATTAATACCGCGAAAGTATTTCGGGATTAATAAAGAGAACTTAAATAAATAGAAATAAATTATATATATAAAAATAGTATATATATTTTAATAGATATATAGTTAGACGTAGAGGAAGATTAGTATAGGGATAAGAAAAGGGAAGGATAGGCACGATACGCGTAGGCAATATATAAATAGCGTAGTATACTAAGTTTATATATATAATATTAATTTGTCGATAAGGGAACGACTTTAAAGTGAAATAATAAAAGTAAGATATATTAAATAACGCAGATTTATTCTTAAAGAGCCTAAATATGTTTATATAGAATAGTTAACCTAAGCAGGAAAAATAAAATAATAGATAAAGTAGTAACGGTAGAATATAATATAAATCGGGGTTAGGAATTAGAAGTAATAATAAATTATTTTATCTATAGTAAAGTTTCGTATTAGATTACGTATAAAATTAAAGGAATAAGGTAAGTAATATAATATATAAGTAGTAACCTAATTTCTAATAAGATAAGATATAGTTAAGAGAGAGGACCCTTTAAATTTATAAAACTATATATAGGGGTATATCTTATATAAGTTTTATATCTCTATTAAATAGTTTTAGTAACGAAGTAATAAACGAAAGAATATATCGGCGTATATCTTATAGAGCGAAGATAATAAGTAAGTTATTATATATTATAGGAGTAATGCTAATATTTTATAAGTAATAGCGTATATAACTAACGTTATATATATAATTAGATCGAGGATATTATAACTAAAAACGTATATTAGATATATTAAGTATTAAGGTATAGGGGAAAGAAAGGTTTATAAACTAGAAAGATAAGGATAAATTTATAAGTAGTTACTAGCTGCTAATATTTAGGATAAAGATAATAACGTAAGATAAAAAGCGTATAAAAGATAATAAGGGCGGAAGTTTAAATAGTTAATATAAAGACTTACGATAAGTTATAGGAACCGGTATTAGTATTCCTACTATATAGGCTAAAAAATTCAAAAAACTACTATAGCTTATAATACTAACGACGGCATATAGCGCAATATTCGATATCGTCGGCAAAGAAGGCTATATAAGGATACGAGAGTATTATATTAATAATACTAGTTATAAATACTTTATATTAAGGGACTAGCTAGACTTTATCTTATACTTAGAGAAAGATATAAGGAAGTCGACTAATATTAAAGGTTTTAATAATTAGGGGATAAAAGGTTAGGCGGAATTTACGGTTTATATCCTAGGTATAAAGGATAAAACGCTATATATCGGAATAGTTAGGACTAAGGCATAGATCGTAGATAATCTTACGGAGGGCCTTATATTAGGATAAGAATAGCTCCTACTAAATAAAGTATATATATTTAGTTCGATAAAGATAGTTTAGATATATTTATATATAAGCCTATATATATTAGCAGAGGTTTATAGAAAATAATTATAAATTTTAGGCCGAAGTATATATCTCGGATAATACTTACTATATAGATTTATAACTATATCCTTAATCCGTTAATTTTAGATATCGTAAAATATTAGGAAAAGATATAATAATACCGGACGTAGGAGGGTAGGGGAGGTAGGGTCTATTTAGCATTATTATAATAGATAACGCTAATAGCTAGAATAAAAGTAACTAAAGCGGGATAATATATTTTTAATAGCGGAGGTAAGAAGACCGGCATAAACGCGTCCGCTTCCTTAAGTAAAGGATAATATAGCGTTATTAATAGCTATAATAATAGCGGAGGAGATAGCCTATTATATAATATAATTTTCGCGTCGCTTCGCTAGGGTAGATAGAGGTTACGAGAGAGAATCGGTACTTATTAAGTCGATTACGTTTACCGGAGACGGCGACTCGCTCTAAAGAGTAAGGTTAATTAAGTCGGTAGGTAGTATAGAGAGGGGAGAAGGTAGACAACTAGTAGGTATATTAAGAGGTATTATAATAAGATAAGGGTAGTATAGTTAGAAATAATATAAGCAATTTAGGTTATAGCGGGTAGAAATAGATAGCTGCCGCTAGGGTATATATATTAGGGTAGAAAGATAAAAGGGTAAAAGGATAGAGGGGTAGCTTATATATAGTTTTTTTTTATTTATATAAGTATAAGTTATAGCGTATATTAATAAGATTATAAAAATATAATACGCTAAATATATAGAGTTATACGACATTATACGATAAAGTATAAAAATACTAAAAAATTTAAATAAGGTTTTATATCGTTAATATAAGGAGGGAGGTTTACTATATATATTAAAAATAAACTAGTAATAAGCAGGTATCCCTAGTTAAGGAAGTAGGAAAGAACTATATAAGGTCCTATAATATATATATATATATAAGGGATTATTCTAAAGTTTCGGGCCTTAATTAAATTACTCTTCCTAAAACGCTCTCTCTACCTTCTATCGTTATATTAGAAATTAAATCCTTATCTCTTTTCCTATAGAAAATTACTATATACCTTAACTAGCTAAGGTTAGAGATCTTAACCTTATACTAGTTAAAGAGTAGGATCACGTATAATAATATGCTAAGGTAGGTATCGGCTAAGCTAGCGTAAGGTATTATTAAAGGTAAAAAACGTAGAAAGTTAATCGACTATCTTATAATTTCTTTAACTTATCTAAGGAGTATTACTTAAATAGCTACGGGAATTAAGCTAAAGAATGTTCCGATACTATAATATAAAATTTATATAACGACGGAAAACTAAATAAAACGGTTACGTATTCGTTAAAAGATTTCACTTCCTTAACGCTAGTTTATTATTATTATTTTTAACGTCCTCTACTATAGCGAGGCTATAACGCTAGTTCCTATCTTATATTATTAACCTATTACGATACTAAGTATAAGTATACGATTAGTAATCGTATTAAAACCGATTTAATATATATTTAGGATAAATTCTAAAACTAAACAAAGCTATAATATTAGCTTATTATATCTAAAGCTAAGATAGATAATAAAAGCTTACCTATCCCTTACTTATAAGAATAGCTAGTTATCGTTCTCCGCCTCTCCTCTCGATATTATATATATTAGAATAATATTACTAAATATTCTCGGGGTATTAAAGCGGAGAGCACGATTTGTATAAGTTTAGTATCGGTTTTCTTCTAAATATTAGCTACTAACTATTTAAGCTACTTTTTACTTACTTAATCGCACTATATTAGCATATTATAAATAGAGAACTTTATTTAGGTATCTTCGAGGTTAGCTAAGATTATATAACGTAAAGTTCTCTTTAATCTTAGTTTTCTCGGCTAATTTTAGTTATTTTTAAGCCTTTAACTATTAAGTATACTTAATTATAAGGAAAGTCTTATATAAGTAAGAGGATTCTCCTAACTAAAAACTATATCTTAGTTATATTACCGGATATATTTCCTTTACTTAATTTCTTATTTAGGTTCTATCTTTTTAACGAAACGCGTTCTTATTAATATTTATATTATTTTTATTAAAATAATATTCTACCGTAACGATAGGAGCTAATAACTATCCTCTACTAAAGTAGAAAATCGGCTTTTAATAATTAAACTCCTCGACTAGAATATATATACTAAGCTTAATATAGATATTATTATAATACTACGAGACGCTTACTATTAACCTAGCACCTAGGAATAACCTTAAACTACTAAGTTACGATAGTTCGCTACTATAGCTTTATAAGCTATTAGCGAGGTACTAAAGGAGGAACCTAAAGAATAATTAAAGTATTAGTTACTACTAGCTAATAATAATCTCTTACTAGCGATAACTAATACTTTATTAAAGGCTCCTAGATCTAAACTAAGGACTACTAAACTTAATAACTAGTTAGTATAGAGATACTTAACTCTACTAATAGTTAACCTAAGTATAAAAAAAGAAACCTTTTTCGCTATATCTATATCCTCCGAGTACTTTTACGGTTTCTAAGGAACTTTTTTAATAGCCGTATAAAGGCTCTATCTTATAACCTTAAGCGTTCGCGAACTAAGTATATAAATATTTAAATAAAATTTTTCTAGTATTAAGCGATATAGGATAAGTTAGAGAAACTTAGGTCTTATAATACTTATTAACTATCGACGAATAACTAGATATTAAGCTACTAAAGATAGGTATTTATCTATAAATTTAACGAGAATAGCTTTAATATAAAGTATAAAGCTCGTATAGTTATTTAAGGCGATCTTTAAGAAAAGTCTAGCTTACCTCTCTATACCTTAACCTTACTAACGAAGTCTTATAAACTACTAATAGGTCTCGTAATATCTTATAACTTTAAAGCACGTTAGTTTAACCTTATTAACGCCTTCCTAAACTTTACGCTATAATAAAATAAGTAAGTATTTTATTAATTATATAATAGTTTTAAGTAACTTAGTAAAGTTATACTCCCCTTTTTAATACGAGACTCTTTTAGCTTACCTTCTTCGTAAGGGTTTTATTTCTCCTAAAAAGATAATTATATCTAAACTAAGGATTCCTTAATTTTTTTCCTTTATATCGATAATTTTAGCCTAATATATCTACCTTAAGATAAAAAGGTAAAGTTTTCCTTAATAAATATAAGAAAGATTTTATAATCTTAGATTTAAGAGGTTTATCGTAGTTCCTTAGATTAATATATAACGGGATAAGATAATATAATAAATTTTTCTCCCGTAATAAGCGTATACTAAGAAACTTAGTATAAAGTTTAAGATATAAATATAGAAGAAATTCTCTAAGGCGTTTTCGCTTAAGAAACTCTTTCTATAAAAAGGATAAATAACTCCCTAGTAAGTAATACTATACTAACTACTTATTAACTCTATTAGTTATATAGTAATTATTATTTAGTAAGATTTTATAGAATCTATTAGATATATATATTTAAGCTATATTCTAGAATTTACTTTTCCTCTACTAAACCTAAGACCTATACCTTACGTTCTGCGGAAACGAGTCGAAATCCGCACTATTATACGCGGAATACTTTAGTAGTGCTTAATTCGTAGAAATACCTAAGAGGAGGAGTAGTTTCGGATATATTATATATCTCTTTAGTGCCGTATTTTAATATAATTAGGAAACTAAGAGACGATTACGATAAGCACTACTAAAGTAAAACTACTTACTCTTATTTTTATAGCGAAAGAACTAATCGCCCTTTATTACCTTAGCGATAAACTTCGTATTATTCCCTTAAACCCTCCGAAGTTTTTTTATAATAATATATAAATAAAACGCTTACTAACGGAAGATACGTTAAAGCTATTAACTAGGCTACGATATATTAATATTTTTTTTTTTTTTAGTATTAGCTATAATAGGAGATTTAAGATATATATATTAAGATCGCTTAGATCTAAACTTTAGCTAAGGTTAGAGATAAGTTTATAAAACCTATTTAAGGATAATTACTTAAGGAATTATAAAACGAACTTAAGCTTTAAGGTAAGGCTAATTAGCTTACTATAAGTTATATATATCTTACTTTACTTTATATATCTTATTTTAACTTATATTTTAATATTATTATTTGTATAGGCGTTATTCTTCTAAATTTACTAAATATAGACGATTTTATATTATCTTAAAAGTTTAGTTACGACTCCGTTAACGACGCTCCCTCTCGGCGTCCACTTAACGCTACTAGGTAGGAGTAAGTTTATAAGGATAGGGTATTCCCGTAAGCTAAGTAATAGTATAGTGAAGATATAGAGGCGATAGGAGGCCGCTATACTTATCTTCGACCTTAGGGCTATCCTCTAGCTTAATAACCTCCTTTTCTTCCGCGGGGTTATTATCGTTAGGAATAGTAATAGCTAACTAAGTAGATAAACTAGCTATTTTAGTAGCGCGCTAGAATATATAACGACGGGCTTAGCTAGCTTAGATATATAACCTATAAGCCTTATATTAAAACCCTTCGAGAGAAACGTAATAATTAAAAAGGTAAGCTAAAGTTCGTTAACGCGGGTATTACTTATAAGGTATAGCGTTAGTAGAACCGTAACTCTATACGAGAAGCGTACGGAAATATCCGTTATTACGTATAATTTAACTTTTAACTATCTATAACGGAGTCGTAATAAGAGCTCGGAGGGTAACGTTACATGCAGGCGTAGCGAGTGCTTATATCTTAGCGTCCTAAAAAGAAGCTTCGTATTATTTTTTTTTTTCTTCTAAGAGTCCTAAATATAGAGGATTTATAAGAAGAGACTTATATTAATATATAGTATATTTAATATATTATTTATCTAGGGATTGGCTATTACGATACTAAGTAGGCGGTATTTTCTATTAATACCCTTTTATATAAGAACGGGAAACTTTATTTTTAAAAGTAATATAAAGAAGAAGAAAGAAGCTGCCGAAGGAAGGAGAAGAAGAGGATAAGCGAAGAAGAAAAGTAGAAGAGGATAAGGAAAGAAGAAAAGAAAAAGAGAAAGGGAGAAGGGAAGAGGGCTATTTATACCCTCTAAGGATATCTTATTAAGCCTAATTAATTTATAGGTGTAAAAGAGCAGTAAATAAATAGATATCTCCCTTAGGGAATAGGAAGAGTAATAAATAGGTTTATCCCTTAGGAGATAAGAAGAGTAGTAAATAGGTTTATCCCTTAGGGATGGGAAGGACGATTAACGAGTTTATCGCTTAAGGGATAAGAAGAGTAGTTAAAAAGATACGTACGTAAAGTCTTTTACGTTTTTTTTTTTTTTCGCTTTAAGGTTTCGATAATCTCTTCTTACGATTTTTAAAGATAAGGTTCCGGCTTATTAGATACTTCTAAATAAGCTTATAAGCCTAAGTAAGTATATTATATATATATATATAAGAAAGTATCTCCTTTATACCGTGAAAGTAAGTATTAGTCTTAGAAATAACGGTTATAAACGTAAAAAGGAAACGGTCTTTAAAGAATAGTTATAGGTATATATCTAAGTAGTAAGATTAAGGCGTTATTATTTATATTTACTACTTATAAGAAAGGATATCGGTCCTTACTACGTTTTTAGATAAGATTTAAGAGATAATATCTAAATCTAAAAAATAAGGGGTAAAGGAAAATTATTATATAGTTTACTAGCTAGATAAGTTAGAGGCTAAGGGATTAAATAAGCTAATTATAAGTATAAGAAATAAGCTTAATACGAAGATTAATAAGTGCCCTTATTAATTAATATATATATATATCCTCTAGGAATAACTGCCCCCTATATGGGCAGTTAAGCAAATATTAGTTATATAACCGGAATAACGCTATTCCCTTTTAACCTTCCCCCTCTAGCTAGTCTATTACTAATATTAAAATAATAAATTAAAATTTAAAAATAAAATAGATAAAAGGAAGGATAAAAAGCAAGCTAATAAATAAGAAAGAAATAAATAATAGGAAGAAATAGGCTATAATAGCTTAGTAAATAATCAGATCTCGCTAAATCTTATTATAGATAAAGACTTTATAGATAATACTATCCGGTTAGGTCTATTAAGTGCCTTAATAATATCTAAGGTTTATTTAAAAAGAACCTAATTATTACGGAGTTCTTTTCGCAACTTATTATTCTCCTACTTAAGTGCTTAAAGTCTGCTATTAACTTATATTATCTACTTAATAGGAGGCGATAAATATCTAAATTTAAGGTTATAGTTATTAGCCTTAAGGAGAGCATTAATCTTCTTTTATATTCTAGTTATAAATGCCTCTCTATCCTCTTTATTATCCCTAACGGTTACTAGATTAGTCGTTAATTTAGCTACTATTATCAGCTTAGTAGCGGCATTCTCTATAAATACGTCGTCTATTTATTAGCTAACGACTTATCTATTATTACTTAAGGAAGAGTTAGAACTAGAAATAGCGATAAGAGGAGCCTTATTAACTATAGGGGTCTAAGCTAGGGCTCTTCCACTTAGCACGTCCTATTTAAAATAGCTTATCTATTTCGTTATATAACCCTTACTTATAGGTTTCACCTTAGTAGCTATCGCTAGTAATAATAATAATACTATAGCTAATATTATCGGTAGTAACTTTCTTACTAGTAGTTTTTATCGCTTATGCTTCGTAGCCGCCTAATAGTCTGCTCTATCCCGTGCTACCTTATCGAGTAATCGTTTTAGCGTACCTTAGCTAGTATTTAATAACTCGATAAGGGCCACTATAGTTTATATAGTATTATTATTAGGGCTTAGGTTAGTTTATAGTTTATTAATCCGCTTAGCAGTTTTCGCTAGCGCTATATATATTTCTATCTTATTACCTAACGCCGGGTGCAATATATAATAAATTTAATATAATACTGCTTAATAAATCTAACGTCTAAAGTATCCGATTTAAACTTCCGTTATACTATTAATTAAGAGGTTATTAGGAGGGTTTTTAATATAGTTATTAACTTTAAGCGTTAAGCTATAAAAGTCTTATAGAGGCGTTTAGGCTAAGATAAAAAATATAATGCCGACGTCGTTAGCGATAAGGAATAGCTCCTTTAGGGTATATAAGTATATAAGTAAGTACTATAACTTAAGGGCCTCTATTTTAGAGATACCCTAAAACTTAGTAATATAAGGTATAACTTTTTTATCTTCTATCTTCGTCTATATCGTCCTAATAACTAGCTAAGCTACCTATTAGCTATCCTAAGCTTTATTTTTAAAGTTACTATTAGCTAGCTTAATTATATAATTTATTACTTTCTTCTAAGATCTTAAGATCTTAATCTATTTAAGGCGGTAATCGCGGGTAAGGTAGGCGTATACCTAGTTAAATTTTACTTTAGAAGCTACTTATATAGGGGCCGCCTTTTTAGCCAGCTTATCGTTATCTGCTAGTAAAGGCGAAGGGTGCTTATCCGTTAGCTCCCCTTTAGTACTTTATCCTAGCTTACGGAAAATAAAGTTCGTATCTTATAACTAAAGGAAGTAATTATATAATATTCTTATAAGTAAGATATATTTATCCGGGCGGATAGAACGCTTCCTATTATAATAATCTTTATAAAATACTTTAAATAACGTTCCTTAAAAGTTCTTATCTTTACTATAAACGTTAAGCTCGCCCGATAGTTAGCATAGTATATTTTCGTTATCGGAAATATAGTTAGGCGTTTCTTCTTAGGTTCTCGTATCCTAAGATATACTCGTTATAGGGGCCTTACCTTTAGATAGTCGCGGGGCTATCTTAGAAAAGAAAAGGGTAAGAAAAATATAGATAGGTTATAAAAAGGCTTGAAAAACAAGGGTGCACGATAGTGCAGTCCTATTATAGTACGTAGTTAGTTAAAAAGTAGATATTATAAGAGGACGAGAAGGTAAAGTTACGAAACTATAAAGTAGGGAAAAGAAAAGTATATAAAGGAAAAGAGGAAGGAAAACGACGTAGTTATACTTAGAGTTTCCGCAGGCTTACCGGCTTACTAGGTAGTAGCTAGTTATTAGGCCTTAAATAGTTAGGTTAGTTATAATATTTCTTTAGCGAGTCCTTATAGAATAATAGCCCCTAAGCCCCTTTAATAGATAAATAATTAATATACCTTAGTATTTAGGACGTCCTCCTAACTTAGTAGCATAGCTTAAACGGCCTAATCTATATTAGCTTAAGTTTCCTAATAGCTCCGTCTATAGCTAGATAAACCTATATACTAGGGGTTAGACTAGACTCGTCTCTTTTATTATAGATAGATATCCTATAATATATAATCTTATTAAACTTACCTCTAGCTGCTTATCTCCGGTATTTAGCTTAGCTTATAAATTCTATAATAAGGTTAGTATATCTCCTTTATAGGAGCTATTCTACCTACTTTCCTAATCTTAAAGCTTTACGTAGTAATCTTATAAATTAAAATAGATTTAGGCTAGTTTATACTATTCCGTAAAGCACTTTAGTAGGTAAGTAGCCTAAGGTCCTAATAACCTTATAGTTAAGTTACTATATAACTATTAGTAGATATTCGGATAAAGTATTCTTAAGAGGCTATAACCTCTTTAAGAGTTACTAAAAGATCTTATTTATTACTTTAACTAAACCTATACTATAATATAACTTAGATAGCGCCGTTACTTAAAGTATATCTCTTACTATTAAGAAAGCTAAAACTTCCCTCGATAAAAAGGCGGAACTTAAGTCGGAGTAAATAGCTATAAGTATAATCGTAATAAAGTCTAGCTAATTTTTTAGCCTAATAATAGTCTCCGAGGCTCCCGTTATTCGGTAAGCTATAAGCTATATAAAACGAGAGAAATAGTTAACTAATACTAGTATAAACTTAGTCCTATCTGCGGCCGTTAGGAATAGTCCTATATAGTTTATAATAAGGACTTAAAAGGGTGCTAAAATAGAGATTAGCTAATCCGGCGCCTTTAGCTTTCGGTTAGAATATAAAGTATATTCTCTATAACTTACTATATAAGATATAATATCCTAAGCTATTCTAAGCTAGAAGATATATATATAAAGTCGCTAACGCGTAGTATCTAGCTTAAAGTAGCTACTTAAATTATAAGCTTAGTAGAGTACTTACGGGATCTCGTATTAGAGAAGGCATCTCTGCTACTTAGTTAAATAACTCCCTTTATATAGTAGGGTATTCGTTTATATTAACTATTTAAAAGATACCGCTTATTATCTAATACGATTTGCCGAGATATAATTAAGTTTATTAGGAACCTTATTATATTATAGCTAATTAACTATATCTATATAATAGTAGTTTATATAATAGTTTAATAGCCTCGATATCTTATCTATCTCTCTTACGAGTGCTATAGCTGCTTGGAGGTTTACTCGGGTCTTATTATCTTTTTTTTCCTAAGTTTATAAAGCTAATAAGGTATTCTATTAGAGCGCAGTTAGTTATAGTAAAGGGGTGCCTATCTTATTAGTAGGTAGTTTCTTAAGGGGCATACCCGCTAGGTATTTAAAGAGCGCCTTATAGCCTTGCAGGCTATCTTTCTATTTCTATAGTCCGGTATTAGTATTAACTATTCCCTAGTCTATAATATCCGTAGCTTAGTATTTATTAGATAGGAAGATTATCCTAAATAAACTATCCGTAGCTTAGTTTCGCGAACCCTTAACGTAGGCAATCTTAATATTTAGCAGCCGCAGCTTAGTTACCTATTAAGCGTAGATACCTTTATAGCCCTTAGAAGTTAGGAACTATATAATAGGGAAGTAGTCTATAAAGATAGTTAATTTATCTATTATATAGAATAGATATTAGTAGCGATAGTAGAATTTAACTAAAGTATAAAGTTCCCGCTTATATATTCTATAGTTACGCTATATCTTCATAAAGAGAAAGGAGTCATATAAAATCGGCACTAAGCTATCTCCTTATTACTATAGGATAACGTAGCCTACTCCGAACCTTAAAATATCTATATATATAAGTACCGGCTTATTAAGTTAAGGCCCGTAAATAGCTACTATTACTTTAGCGAGAGACTTAAGGATTATAAAAGATAAAGCCTTAGATAGCCCCTATAAAAAGGGAATATTTCTAGTAAGTCGCGTTAATAGTTAGGAGAACTCTACGTAATTAACTATCTATCTCCGGTAGGGTCTAATTACTCCGAGAAATACCCTAACTTACCTCTAATTTATTAGCACCGGCTATTCTTAGATTTTCTAAAGCCTCCTAGGCTTAATTATAATCTATCTACCTATATAATACGTTTATCCTATTACTAGGATTTCTATTATACTAAGAAAGACTTTCTTAAAACTTAACCGGAGTAAGGCTTATAATAATCTAAGTAGAAAGTAGTCCTTAATAAACGCTTATTATTCCTCGAATATAGTATATTTTAAGAAGATATCGTCTATATAGTTATTAAGAGGCGTAATATAATAGCTTTTAGTAGGGACCGCTAATAGAGATAGTTCGGGCAGAGGTTCGGGTATAGCCTTAAATACTAGCTTTGTTATTTCGGTAAAGCTATAAGCTACGGATTAGGTCCCTTAAGGGAGCCTTATAGGCTATAATTAGGAAAAACTAGGGATTTAAAACGCTAGAACGTAGCGTAGTTTAGATACGACGGGTATAGCCTAGTAGCTATACTTTAAGTCGAATATACTAAATAAACCTATTCTTAAATCTAAGAGTTTATTATAGAGCTCCGATAATAACGGGATAGTAGTGCTTAGTAAGTTTTTATTAACGTTATAGTAGTTAATTATTAATCGTATTTTAGCTTATAGGTTAGACTCGTCCTTAATTACTATAATAGGTTCCGCTAACTATTAGCTTAACTTACTATTAGCCGCTACTATATACTTATAGATTCTTAAGTTAATATTCTTACGAATAATTTTATTTATTTAGTATTATTCTAAAGTACTCTATCTTTTCTTCCTACTACGGCATTATAGTTTAGTTCTTAGTATAATCCTCGGGTAATATAGGAATAAGTTTATAGGTAGTATATCGCGTATATCCCGACCCTTAAAATTACGATAAGTATAAAATATACGTATAATCTCCTCTCTTAAGTAATCCGGGACTAAAGGTTTAAGCGTAATACTATAGGCGTTAAACTATACTATAACTAAATATTTATTAATAGAATTATTAATTTCTCGTCGCTAAACTCTCCTCTATATTAGGAATAGTAACGCTAATAGCCTATCTACCTATAGCCTAGGCTAGTATTATTTACTTAACTATTATTTAGTTATAGGTCTAGTAACTAGATCGCTTTATAATTATTAGGGACTATTAAGTATAGTCTCTATAGCAGCTATAGTTAAGGAAAGAAAATTAGAATCGACGAGGGGGCAATAGTAAGAAATAAGAGTATAATTTATATAAAAGTCTATCTAAGTTTATATATATATAGCCTACCTTATTAATCTAGGAGCGTAGCTTATAAATAAAGTAATCGGGTTTATAATAAAATATATAAAGTCTAAACTAATAATAATATTTCTAGTTAGCTATAGTTTTATAACCTGCCTAGGTCAGCGCTAATAACCTAGTTTAACGATTTAATCTAGTTATCGTTATTATTCTTAGAAGTTAAGTCCTTAGAAGAGGTGTCGGAGTCGTTCTTATTATCGCTATCTATATCTTCGGATATTAATTTAGGGAGCCTAATAAATTTCCTTAAAATAGGCGGGGCGTTAGGCGCTAGGACTAACTTCTATCTTAGCGATATAGCTATTTACGGGCCTTGCAAGGCTACCGGTATATTACCTTAATTACGATCTCTAATTATTAAAGTGCCGGTCTTAATATAGATAACGGCGTTAACGTTAAAGAGCTAAGGTATACCTAATAGAAGGGGTAAGTTATCGACCACGTTATTATTTTTAAGCTTAACGATCGCCTAGACTTCTCTAATTACCCTAAAAACGTTTATATTTAAGATAGTAAAGTTATAAACGGGAATACGTAATCTATCCGCGACTTTTATAGCTAGCTTACTAAACCTAATATCCTTTAGGTTTATAACGGGGATCTTATTATAATTAGCAAAATCGTAGTTAATAAAACTTACCTAAAACCCTTAGTCTGCTATTATATTCTTATTTACTAGCTTTAGGGACTTATTTTTACTATTAACTTAGAATAAGATAGTGTATAGAACTCTAAAAGTCTTATAATCTTTAATTTCTTTAATTAAACGGGTATTTATATCTTGCTTAGCTAGGTTAACTCTATCACTGCTAATATATACTACTTTAGACTTACCCTTACCCTTACCTTTAGCCTTCGTCTTAATAGAGGTTTATCTCTTACGTAATAAGAGATACCTAAATTACTTAGCCCCTTCTAAACTTACTTACTAGAAATCTACTAGATTAATAGGCATAATAAATCTCTTCGCTAGTTTAATCTAATTAATATTACCTAAGCTATCTCTTACCTAGACTTCCGCTAAACCCTTAGCCCTCTTTTTCTTATTAGCTATTATACTCTTCTTAGCACTTAATAGTCCTAGCTAATTAGGCACTTTAGGCGTTTTATAATATAAGGTTACCTCTAAGTTTAAATTATTCTTAAATATTTCCTCTAAGAGTATCGGGTTAATTAATCTCTTTTTAATTAGTAGTTTACTAAGTCCGGCTACTATAACTAATATTATAAGTGCGTTATAAACTATCTTATTAAATTTAATATTATCTCTATCTATTATAGTAAGTAATTAGAGCTTACGAGCTATAATATTAGTATTATTAATATTACCTATATTACCTTATATAGACTTATTAATTCCTAAACTAATAATATTAGAATAAACGTTCCTACTACTATCTATAGGTATATCGTAGAGTTTATTAATTAGACCTTAGCAAAGGTTCCGTTCTAAGAGGTCTTAATATCTAAGGTTAACTTAGTGCGCCGTAATAGCCTAGGTTATTAGTAAAGGTATAATAATTGCTTATTAAAAGGGCTTCGGGCCTCTGCCGACTACGGTTAAACCTCTTAAGATATCTTTCTCCTAACCTTAAAGCTGCTACGCTTCGGGAGTAATATAAGATATAGCGTAGTGCCCGGGTTGCCCGTATTTAAAGTAAATAACCTAGTTTAGTAGAAGGGAAAGTAAACTATTTACGTATACGTTAGTCGAGTCCTTTAGGTTTGCCTAGTTAACTTATCTGCTATTATTACTATTACGGCCTCCGCGATAGCCTCCGCGATACTTACTCTAGCGGTTATTCTAGCGGTAGTTATTTAAAGAGCGATAAAACCTACCTTAACCTTTACGATAGGTCCTATAATTTAAGCTATTAAGACGATCTATCTAGTTTAGATAAACGTTATCTTTAAGATATCCCGTCTAGTTGCTAATAGGGCTTATATCCTAGTCTCTCCTTAACTAACGTGTTAGGGGAGTAACTAAACTTCTCTTAGAAGAGCTATCGTATAATTAAGGCTATTACTGCCTGCTTATAGGCCTAGCGCTTAACTTATTCCGTAAGATAAATATCCTTAGCTGCCTAGACGATATCCTATACTTCTATAAAACTTAAAGCTATTATAGCTTATTAAGTAGTTATAATATATTGAAGTTCTTAGTCGGCTATACTCGTAATAAACTTTTAGATAATTATACTAAGGATAGCTATCTCTAATAAGGGAAGGACTTATATAGCCGATACTCGGTCTTATCCCCTAATAGACCGAAGTATCTAGCGAGTGCGATTATAGTACGTCTAGAGCGACTTACTATCCTACTAGCCGAATATTATCAGCACTCGAGGTTACTATAGGATATAATTTAGAGTAAATCTCTCCTTAAGTAATATTTATAAAACCTTTAGGTCTGCTTTAGTTACTATACTATTTCTAGTATTAATATAAATATTATAGAGCAACGTATTACCGTTAATAAAGTCGGCGGCTACGCCTACTAAGCTAATATTAATTACTCGGATTTTATCGTTATAGTAAGGTATATTACTATTAAGGCGAATAAAGGCGAGGTTAATTACCTCTAGCTAGCGATAAGCGCTATATATCCTATTAAACTTACTAATATCTGCCTAGGTTAGTAGCTTAATCTATCGGCTATTCCTACTATCCTAGTAAGGCTAATTATAAGAAGCTATAAGATTTAGTTAAAGCCGATACTTACCGAGGGCATATATAGCTAATACCTTTATAATAACGTCGTTTAGAAAGATTAGTTCTAGGTTATAGAATAGAGTAGGGAAAAGGGACGAGGCACGAAAAACGAAGGCTAAGTTAATTTAATATATATTAAAGGTTCTATATATATATATATATAAAGAAAGAGAAGAAGAATAAGATAATAGAGAGTAGAAAAGGGGGCAATTCGTATCTTATCGAAGAAAGAGCTAATATAGTTAGTAAGGCAGGACTTATCTATTATCTCCTTTAATTAGGGCAGGCGACGTAGTAAGACTGCCTTATTAATTTATATAACTTCCCGATTATTAAGCGAATTACTATTAGGAAGGAACTTAATTGCCGAGCAGGCAGGTTAGTTAGAAAAGGGGTAAAATAAGGTTCTTAGTAATATCTTAGGAGCCTTAAGTTTATTATTATATTAAGTTAAGTATAGTCGCGTTCCTAAGCGTATATAGTAATCGGCAATTAGTGCTAAGAGATTAATCCCCCCCCCCCTATCTCGGTTACTAGCTAGATAGGTTAACGGCGGAGGGATTAAATAAACTAATTATAGGTATAAGAAATAGGCTTAATATAAAGATTAATAAGTACCCTTATTAATTAATATATATATATATCCTCTAGGAATAACTACCCCCTATATAGGTAGTTAAGTAAGTATTAGTTATATAACTAAAATAACGTAATCCCTTTTTAACCTTCCCCCTCTAGCTGCCTATAAGTATAGTACGTACCTACTTATTAGTAAAATACGCTATAATACGCACCTCTCTATAAACCTACTTCGCCTATCGGTAATAGCCGGTACGTACCTAATTATTTTACTTTTAACGATATTTTATAAAAATATAACTATTATTAGTTTTTTTTACTATATCGCTAGGGCTAAAAGTTAGATATAAAAAACCGGGCGGAGGAAGCCGTAAAAGGTAAAGAGAAACTAAATACTTCTACTAATATTCTTATAACTATTACGGATATTTATAAACGCCGCGAAATAAGTTATAAAGATTAGAAATATAAATAGTTCGGTAACGGTAAGAGATATGCGAAAATAAAACGGATATTAAATAAGTATAAAACGTAATAAAAAACTATTAGAGAGTTTAATTAAATAATATATTAAGCTTCCCTTTCTTTTAAAAGCTTTAGGAGATTAGGATATAAGGGGCGCTTAAGGGTTAAGATAGGATAGCGGCTATTATTAAGTATATAGCGTAGTTTAGTTTCCGTAGAAGATAAAGGAATTAAGTAGTATAGCTATTTTAAAAGTTATATATCGCAAATCGAGTATTAAAAGGTACTTATAGTAAAATTTCTACTAAACGGGATTATAGCTTTATCTTAAACCTTATACCTTTATATAACGAATTACCTATTTAAATACTAGTTTAGAGGACTAAGGCTATCGATAAAGTAGTCGTTACTTTACTTCTCC